>JAVJIF010014618.1:0-79783 GCA_038442645.1 Agave tequilana | reverse complement strand
CTTTTAATACCATCACTATCTAGCCGGTCATCATCGGGTCATGAGTCGTATCCAGTTTTATATAATAAATAATGTTGTCTAGTGGTGACGTGATGAAAATGAACATGGTAGTGATGTACATGATACATGAACTGTAGATGAAGTATGCAACATACCATCCTACTGTGTTGTGCACATACAGTCATGCTGTCTGCAAAATATAGAATATATGCAATGCAGAACATGCGTAGTATCCACAACATACAGTGTAACATGTACCAGGTAATGTAACAAAGTAGACATGTAACAAGATGGCGCATATATCATCAGGAACAGTAACAAGTACAACAATAGTATACTGTATCAGGTAAGTCATTCATTTATACAATAGTAGCAATCAGTACCACCTGGTATTTTAATCAATCTCTTCCAGTGTCCCATACCATTGACAGTTCATACTGGAGCCCGCACTCCAGTCGAACCCATCCGGACATGGTCTACGGGTACCATTATCCAAACGAGAGAGTGATCAAATAACAAGTGTTCCCCGACGTCACTATTGTGTATACTATTTTATTTTGTTAATTGGAAACCCCTGGTCAAGGAGCTCTTATCAGGTGGGTGTATCCCGTGCATACCGGGAGACAACGGCCTTATCAGATCCCTGGCTGCTGAGACCAGGGCACACCGCTAGAGCTGTAACATGTAACGGGAATCCTAATGAGCTAAAACAATAACGGGATGCTCATGAGTAACAGATGGTAGCCAGCACTACCCGTCCCCTGCAATGGGACAAACAATGGATCCAAACATCCACCCGATATGATCTAGTCAACCGTCAAGTCTCCCCCATACCTAAGTTCTCTTTATGATCTGATATGTCAAGTATATAATGTAACAAGAACCAATACAATATATGATACGGTAACATGATAACTGACCAGAGCTCTGTTGCTAAGCATAGAACAATATAACGGAAAACGGGAATAATATAACATGAAACGGGAACAATAGATGTGGGATTCCATATCTCGCGTATCAACAGCTCTCATGTCCAGTAACGGGAATATCCATATCAGTAACATGAAACAATCATATAAGAGGAATATCGGAATCACATGGAATAATAATACATGTAACAGAAATAATGTTCATATAACGGGAATCCAGGAATAGTCATGAAGTACTAATATACATCATGATCCATGCAAACAGGAATATATAGACAATCAATGCATGTAGGTCGATGGGTCCAGTGGTATAAGATCATGAAGTAACTGTGTATAGCCTAGCCATGTAGCAGTATAATAGCATATCCGGGTAGCTGTAGTCATGACTATGCAGTAATAATGTAATGATGCGCAGTATCAATGTATGAGTGAAGCATGCACAAGGGACCTCATGAAATAACCGTGTATGTGCATTAGCATGTCTGTGGGACGGTGAGACTAGCACATGACATGTCAGTGTCGTGTATCCATGGAACATTGGTCATGAACATGAAATGATATGGTCCTATGTCGTGTATCAGAGGTTGACATGCAATCACTGGTCGAGTGTAGTGGTGGGGCTGTGACGGTGACTGTATTATAGTGACAGTATTCACGTAGCAGTAACGAAGTGACAATGTCCATGATGTGATAAATGTAACTAAACCACGTGAAATAGATATAATCATCTATTACGTATATTTTATAAACTTCGCTATAATGAAGTATCTTTTAATTACCATTTATAGTGCTTTACCCCTATCTACGAGTTATTGACTACAACAATCACTCAATGTAACATAAATAAATATAATTTATAAAATGAAAACACTCACAAACTGGCTACGAGAATGTAGCTCTCTTTCCCACGATCGCAACGGATCCAGAATCGTCCAAATCAGAGTCCGGATGTAATACTCTTATTTTGTAATACAGGATTTAATAATAATGATAGTATTTTAATACATATATATTTTTATAGTGTATTATTAATATTATTATCTAGATAAAATTGTATGTGGTTATAAGAGCTTGGCTATCTCTTTTTCCTTTCATTCCATTCATTCTATTTTCATCTTATTGTTTTTATCTTTCCCCAAGACCCAAACCCGCAACCCATGACTCTTCAAATTCTAATCCTAAATAAATCAAACCAAATCCTAAACTTAACTACCAATCAAGATCCAAACCAACCCAATCCTTATCCTAACAACCCAATCTAAATCCTAACTAACCTAATCCCTATCTAATCCTAATCCCAACAAATCTCCTTCTCCATAACCACAACACACCAATCCTATCTCCTCTCCCTTCTCCCTTTAGGCTACCGCAGCCTCCTCGCGCCCATCTGCCGCGAGCACCTCCGGCCCTCCACCGTGCCTCAGTGGCGAGCTCCGTCTTGTCGCCACGCGCGAGCTCCACCCATTTCTCTCCATCTGTGAGTTCCAGATAAGCTGAATTGGTTATCCTTTGATCTCGATGTTATATTTACACAGAACCATTTTCCTTTAAGATGTACTCAAAAACCACTGTTTTGCTATCTGCATTTTCAAATAACTTTGCCGTTCTGTTCGCTTGTAAATCTGTTTTCTAGTTTCTGAATCTGTTTTAACTGGAATAGCTTCGATGCTGCTAGATAAATTCTGTAGACTTCTGTCATTTACGTTACATGAATGCTCCTTAGCCAAGTATCGTGTCTTTTCTATGCTATGCTATACAATGTACATGAAGTGAATGAAAAGTTTGCTGTTACCTAACGTGTACCTTACCACTCTTACTACCGTCATAGAAAATCTCACAAATACATAGTAAATTATTCTCCGTTTCTTTCTATCTTCTGATCATTTGCATGGCTCTTTGAGTCATCTCTTGGCTTCACATGTGCCATCAACCAATTGTCTTAACTTGTTAATTTGTTCCTATTTTGTTGATTAGTTAATAGTGACTTTTTATAGAGTCCTGCCTATTTATGCTTTCAATATTTTCACATAGTTGCCCTCCTCATCCTGTTTGAAAGTTAGCCTGTCTTTTAAAAGCTTTTATGTTAGTTTAATTTGATTCCAACAATGTTACTGTGCTATTTTGAGAGGGCTTATCATAAGAATCAGATAGCATTTTTCATGGTGTGTGTTACATTTCATTCTTTTAGGTCATCTACCTTTTTATTTTGCTTCATGTTCCATATCATAAATCACTTCTTCTTGAAATAGTTAGACATCCCTATTGCCACCTCAAATTTTCTAAGAAATTCATTTTCATGGACAAAAAGTGCATATTAATCTTTAAACTTAACATATCAGTGATCCTAAAATTTAGAATATCAAAATGTTTATGTTGCCCTTGTCCTTTCTTTTGGTTATGAGGTATCTGTTACGAAATTGCTTAACAACAGGAAGTTAATATAGGTTTTACGATTAGGAGTGCTTCTAGTAGAGAGATTTAGGGAGGTGACTATTCTAATTTACCAGAATAGTTAGGAATTGGGTTTGTGCTAGTTGTTTGGTTAAGAGTTAGAAATAGCAAGAATTAGAATTGAGATAGAGAGAAAAGATGGAAGAGAAGCCAGATGTCAAGAATGACTAGAACCTACTTACAAGTCAAGATCTTGTTCACAGTTTTAACTTGCAGTCAACCTCGTGCTAATAAATTATAATGGTTCATTGAACTTGTTCAGTCATAGATCCCAATCTTGTGACTGATTTTGGCCGCCTGTTGCATCAACTTCCTTTTCAGCTCATCTCTGTATGCTATAGGTATAGATTGACTTTTGGATGGGATAATCAAGTCTTCTGAGTTCTTGTTTTTTTCTAGATTTGTTATGTTTGATGAGATCCTTAATGTGACTATTGCTTGAGCTGAGGCTTATTTTTTTATTGAAACTCATGTCTTTGGTATCTTCACATCCATTCAAGTATTTATATCTCTAAGACAGCAGACTTTGCTGAGCCATGAACCTACGACTTTAGGCACAGTCCTATTAATGTAAAGGGACGATTTCGGAATGTTGGACTTGTGAATCTGAAAAGGTCTTGTTGATTCAACAGAATTTTAATGGATCGGGGAAGAAATAACAAGTTGTAACCTGGGTTTTGCTAGCTTTGACTATGAATGGAAACTTGAGGGATGCGGAAGAGTGACCTGACTTCTAGTCTAACACGAACCAGCTTCGTGAAAGCCTGATGTGAAGCAGAACCATTATATGGTATTCGCACATTGCAACTAGCCATGTTGAACCCGTGGATTGCAATTTACATGCTCTGCATGTCTCGAGATTTCTTCAATTGGTATTCGGACTCGTGACGATCTCAGGTGAGTGTTCTTTATTTTCTCATTGAGTATTTCAGTATTATTTCATATGAGTGTTCCTTAATTATTTATTGAGTATTTCGATATTATTGCATGTGAGTGCTTTTAACTTGTTTTAATAGACGTTATTTTATGTTTAAATAGTGTTCATATTTAATTACTGTTCATGCATATCAATTATTATTCATGTTCACATACTAGATGCATAATGAATAAACCCAAAAGATTATAATACTGATTCTGAATAAATATCATGTTCATTTAAGTAACGTGACAGATTATACATAATATCTACCTGATAACATACTGTTCATGTTACTGAAAGTTACTGGGAAAGTATCACAACCGTAACACTCGGTACAGCTCTATTCATTGTATACACGATTACTGTTACTGTTCACTGTTCCTATTACTGTTCATCGTGTATACAATTACTGTTACTGTACTGTTACTGTTACAGTCACCGCATGTCTCAGTATTCTAGGTATCATTGATATTGACTGAATTAACTGAATTAAATAATAAAGTAATTGAACAACTTACACCCGATTGGGGAAATTGATGGAGGAGACAGCGTCTGTATTTTGGGTGGACCTAGGATACAGGTTGCGCAGCCGACTGAGGGTTCCACTGCAGGGTTCCTGGGGGATGACTGACATCTCATCTGTACTGTTACTGTTCCACTGTTTTCACAGTGAGATTACTGTTACTGTTACTGAGTACCTAGCGGACGGCCTGGTTCAGCGCCAGGAAACTGAGGCCGTGGTCCCGGGTATGTACGGACCCACCTAAAGCATGGACAATGTCTCCAACCGATCAGTTTCAATAACTTAAGGGCATCGATTGGCATGTGTGGTAGGCGTAGTATGGGATGCGTCTATTATATGTGACAATTGGTGTTCGCTGACATAATTAATAATAAACTGTTGATGCTTTGTGACTGACTGTAATCACCTGATTGTATATCACTATGTTAGACTCATGATTATAACCATGACCAGATTATCATGACCAGGACCAGACTTATGACCAGAGTTGGATGCCAACCTAGTGACATGTGATAGATTACACGCCTTGACATTGATTGCATATTTACAGTTGTGCCATTTGTCTGCTACCTGTATTCATGTTTTCATCATATGTGTTACTGTTCAGTTATTATTGTATTATTTAGTCTTTCTATCTGCAGTTGTTCTTACTATTATATATGCACATGGTTTCTTCTGCACGAGCTGTTTTCCCCTTTACACACACACTCATTATGGTCGCGTTCTGACGACCCTGGGTTTGCACGTCCAGTTATTGGACGGTTGTTCTAATGTGCAGGTGTTCGATGAGACGGTACGCTTTGCGAATAGCTGGAGCTTCTTCTTATTCTATTCTGGTACTCTTACCTTTTTAGCTTTCATATTATTTCCTGATTCTTGTCATATCAACTCAGTTCTTATCCCAGTCACCATTCTGGTACTTTTGCATTCATGTTCCTGCTTTATTCCTTGATTCTTGTATATCACATTTAGCCTGTCATTCTATTCCTTATTTCATTTCAGATCCTGTGTAGTCTTATATGTATTATTGCAGTGACCTATGATTATGTCCTAATTTATAGCTTGTTCAGGTTAATTTAGGCTTAGCGAGTATACGTGGGGTATTTCCTTGCGTATATGCGTCGCCGACCTTCGTCGCGACTCCTTTCCCTCGTATTTTGGGAAGCGGGGCGTGACACCGGATGCTCCCGATATCGCCCGAATACTAAATCATAGCAAAGAGGGTTAAATATGTAAATAACAAAATATTCAAATGCAATTAATAAAATAGAACAGGGGGGTTTTCTGCAAAATTACCTTTATTGAGTTTCGGATGCGTTTAGACGAGTTAACGGGTCGGGTTTATATCCAAACCCAAACCCATAAGTAAAGGGGTGAAGGGTTAACGGGTCTAACCCAAACCCAATAGGGTTGGGAACGGGTGGAGGGTTCGGGTTTTCACCCGAACCCGAAATAGGCAGCAGCAGCGGCTGCGGCAGCAGCCGCTTGCCGCAGCTAAGCAGGCCGGCGACCAGTACGACCCGCCGCGGCGGGCCTAGCCGCCGGCGGCGGTCCCACAGAGAGGGGGAAGGAGAGAGATATAGGAAGAGATAGAGAGAGATCAAAAGAGAGATAGAGAGGAGGTAGGGGCGGCGGCCAGGTCTGGCCGCCTCGCAGGCGACGGCACTTGGGCCGGCGGCGACGATCCGGGGCCGCGCTCAAAGTCGGGGAGAGAGAGATGGAGAGAGGGAAAGAGAGAGAGAGTAAGAGAGAGAGAGAGAGGAGAGGGGGAGGGGAGGGCAAGGGCTGGCGGCGGCCAGCCCTGCCTTGCCGGCGGCGGCTCCGCCCGCCCAGGTCGGCGCGCTCAAGTAACGGGAGAGAGAGAGTGGAAGAAAGGGAGAGAGTGGGAAATGGGTTTTTAAAGAGGGTGAATGGCGGTAAGTTAGGCGGTGGAGAAGCTTGGGGGAGAAGAAAGGGGAAAGAAAAGAAAAAGGGAAGAATTAAAAAAAATAATATTTAATTATTATTATATTGGCCCAGTATTCGATCAGCTCCGAACGTGCCCAAAAAATTACAAAAAATAAAGAATATTCCTGAGACGTAATATGAAAACGGTTTTCAGAAATTCAATCTAGTTTGCAAGTTAAAAATCTTAGAACGTATCGCCGATACCGGGCGACACCAGATTGGCCCGATTTTCGTTAAATTCAGAAAAATCCCCAAAAATATCCTAGCATAGATCATATGATTCTAAGACACATGGTGAAAGCGGATTCTCAAAAGACAACTCCGTTTGTGAACTAAAAATCGTAGAGCCGGTAATCGGTATCGGTCGACACCGACTACGGAGATTTTCCAAAATAATCCAAAAATTTCAGAAATCCTGAAAAATCTAAAATATTAGAAAATAATTTTTGAAATTAAAATCAGCTCAATCGGACTATCATGGAGGTCAAATCAATTTTATACGTCGTATCGCGTACTGATACTGTGATACGTACATCGGGGAACAAGGGTTACACTCTGCCATCAGGATTTAGTTGTATTCACTGTAGGCATTCATGAAGCTTAATAAATCACAACAAGAGGACCGTTGGCAATAGGTCTAGCCTTGGCAAAGGAAGGTTATGAAAAATCACCTAGAAGGGGGGTGAATAGGTGATTATGCTAATCTAATGAACTCAGTGCGGAATTTAAAAACTAAATGCAATACACTCAAGTGCAATCAACAAATGATGCACACACAATCAAGCCAAGCAATTATGAATGCACAATATGAATAGTTGTAAGGCACAAAGTAAAGAGAGAGATAGAGAGAGAGTCAATGGATCAAGCGCAAACAACAAGATATGTTTCGAGGTTCGAGCACTCAGCTCTACATCCCCGCCTTCGACACACGAAGGATTTCTAATCCACTAGAAAGTCCACAAAGAACTCTCACAAGGAGTACCCAACTCTTCTCTTTACAACTACAACCTCCTCCTTGAGGCAAGCTCCAATCCACAAAACAATCACCTCACAACTTGAGGGATTAGCACAAAGCAAACACAAGGATCACCTCACAACTTGAGGGATACAACCCAAATGCACAACTTCCTCAACACAATGAGGGCAAGGCACAAAGCAAAGATTGGGTTTTTAACTTGGTGGTCTAAACAACAACCACAAAGAATTTCTTTCTCCCACACAAAAATCCTATAGAATAAGAAAGTAGATGTAGCTCAAGTGTGGAGAAAACCAATGGAATGGAAATCAAATCACAAAGAAAATCCTTGGAAAAAACTGAAACAAAGATGAAGAAGTTGAATCAAAACTCTTTTTTCCCAGAAACCTTTTCTTTGATATTCCAAACCCTAGCAAAAACACCAATAGAATGTTCAATTTGAATCCAAAAACTTCTTTTGATTGCTGTGAAAACACCAGAGAGTAAGGAAAAATTCGCACAAAAAATCTTAGAGAAAAACTCTTTCCAATGGGGTATTTATAGCCCCCAGAAAAATATAGCCGTTGGCAGCAGAAACTGCCAGAAATGACCTTCCGGTCGACCGTCCAACGGTCAAATTTTGCCCGTTGCCAGCTGCCGGTCGACTGCCCCGTCGACCCAAACAAACAGAGAGCTCTACTCTCAGACCCGGTCGACCCTAACGGTCGATCGTCCCGTGTCTGCCAAACGTGCACAGATCTGTGCACGTCGGTCGACCGACCCGGTCGACCGACTTCATGCCAAGTCGACTTGGTCAGAAGACTAGTCGACTGGTTGAAGCCTGGAACAGAAAACTGGGTCAGAAAAACAGTTTAAAAATATTTTGAAAAATCTTTTAACACTCCTAAAAATCACCAAAAATAGTTTATCATTTTGCATTGATATATAAACATGTGATAAAAAGTTTAGCTCAAATATCAATCAATATGAACTATTTTTGTGTCTTATCATTTTTACCAAAAATCAAAAACTGTATTTTCTAAAACTTGAATTTTGAATAGAAAATACGTTTTTGTCCAAAGCTCTTCCAAATACAAAACATGATATTAAACAACATTTAAAGCATGATGCATATGGATAGAAATCCAATATACATGAAACAAATATATATCCATGTTTTTGTCATTAATTCCAAAATATGTTTTGTCAAAAATACCAAAACATAAAACACATGAAATAGACTATCAAACTAAGTTTGTCTAAAAAATTAAGCATGCATGTATATAGAACAAATCAAATATACATTAAACCATGTAAACTTGTTTTGAATCTATCTATTCATGCAAACCAAGATCGGTTAAACCTAAAACCGAAAAACCGAAAACCAATATTTAAAACATGAAACGTGTGTGTTGTGAACTTGAGCATATCATACTATTCTAATCTTTACAATTTGGATCTAAACACAAAACTAAACTATGGTACCGATGTCTTCTTGTAGAGCGCAATCTCCAAGCCGACTCGATCCAAAAACTCCTTGATCCACTGAGTAATTGCTATATATGATCTTTGACGCTCGGGCTCTTGAATCAACATGTGAAAGCTTCCAAATCATCTTGTTAAAGCTAATCACCTACTAATATCTTGATCAATGATCTATAACTAAAATCACAAGATAATTAGTAAACATAACTACATGAGTTAATCATCATCAAAACTAGAGTGGAAGGCCTCTGGGCCAACAGGTTATCCTTTGGGCATGTCGCATTGAGGCCTATAAGATCAACACACATTCTTGACTTGCCATTGGATTTCTGATCACCGTCACCATGTTTTACAACCACCATGAATATTTGCATCCTTAATGAACCCCGCCTCGGGTAACCAATCGATGTCCTTATGTATGAACATTCTCTTTCTACCTTCAGCTCATGATGCATAACCTCTCTTAAGATTCCCAGTGTATCAATAGGAGATAATACAAACATGTCCATATTTTATACTAAGAACTTGATTATCTGCTTTATAAATTCACCCTTTACATCTGCTTCAATGTGGACTATCTTCTCTAAATTCTCTTCGAACAAAGGTATTCTCCAGTGCACAACGAGAGGTTTTACCCCTTCCACACCATTTTCTCAGGCTCTAACATACGAAATGAATCTTCTCCTTCTTCTTTACTCGCGCAACCTCCCATGTCAATATTTCCTCTTGAAAGTTATGCTCCCCAAACTGACTCCCCTACACGATCATCAACCAGGAACTTGTCATTAAGTGGATGGTCGTGGTTATAGAGTCCAGTGCGTTCAATGTCCATAGACCAACAGTCATATATCGTAAGGCACTCGTAAATTGACCAATAAAAAAGGCATCTCACACTTTGTCATGTAATTAAATGTTCTCCATAGCATATCGTGAGTTATACCGCTTCTTTGGGCTAAATCACATGATTTATGAAACCTCACAAGGTTCTTTTATGTGGAATCATACAAGATTATGAGTTGTTTAGCGTCAGAAGTAAAAAAATGCATAACATTTACCAAGTTGCTACTATCTATCAGAATGAAACACGTTTCATTTATATTAATTAATAATTAGTCACTAGAGAGCCATTAGATTGTGGTTTTAGACCTCTTTGATCTTTCCTCTGATAAGACATCTCTCGACTAATGCCTATTCTCTTCTAACTGGATTTTTACGACCATAATTGCATCAGTTTGTTGCACCCACATGAGGAATTCGCCAACTGCGTCAATCAACAAGATCAACGCTCCAACGCCGAGTCAATCGCAAACTAATATGCATGAACACATATGTAATGAGAGAAAGCTAGAACCAACGATTTAATAATGTTCGACAACTTGCCTACGTCCTTGGGGTAGAATGGGGAAGATTCTTATTCAAACAATTAGAGTCACAAGGATCACAAATTGATCCGGAGATTCAAATTGAGAATCTACACAAATTAGTCATAGATTTCTCTCAAGCAAACTAACCCTAAAACTCTCAACAGTCGATTCAACAACAATTCAACCAATTGATTCAAAACAGATACCAATGAGGGCATGGAAACCCTCTTTATATAGCCAGAAGAGAGAGCCTATTGAAGGAAACTAAATCAGATATGAAATGCGCATCAAAACAAAATTCTAAAAATAACTCAGAGTTGCCAAAAATGAAGCCCGGTCGACCAGCTCTTTGTGCGGTCAACCGTTCAATCTCCTGTGCCAAAAACAAACGCAACTTTTTATTAAAAATTCAGTGCCACTCGATCGACTGTGCAGTTGATTACTCTCCACATGGGGTCGACCGCCTTGTCGACTACCCAGTTTGTTTCCTCCTCTGTACACGTCTGTTCATATTCCACTACGAGCAGTGGTCGACCATCTTGCATCCTCTGGTCTTTTTCTCTGTGATTTTTTCTATAAGTTAGAAAACCTAATTTTCAACTTTTTCTCCATAATTCTCCATCGCAATGAAGATTTCTCAAATTTGAGTCAAGTATAATGAAACAACCAATTTCAGCTCATCCAAATGGCTAAGCCATTACGACTGCCTACGTACCCAAACCCAATGGGATCAAGTCACATGTATTTCATCCAAACAAGCTCCATGATCGGGGGGAAATCGCGCACAAAAAGTGTATGTTTTCAAATCACGAGTTAAAAGTGCGTGCTTTGGCTTCCTCGATACTTCCGTTAAAACATAGAGGCTAAACAGGTCGAATCTACAGGGACAGAAAGCGATAAAGCTTTACCGGTCTATTCACGTGTGTGTTAACGGTTCTTCTATGTTTTAAAGAATAAAAATAAAATAACATAAAAGGTGAAAAGAGAAGAGTACGGTGAAAACAAAAAAGTGGGAACATTGAAGAGGAGGTATTTGTGATTTTTGAGATATATCCAAAATAAAGTAAAAAGAAAAGAAAACTCATGACTAATAACTACTAATGACTCCACTAACCATGTTAACTTCTTAGTGATAGTTACCTCACGTGTGTCCTTGGGCCTCACTAGTCCTTGGTTCAAGAGCGTTTCAAAGTATGACCCCATAAGATAACTCATCACATCCAAATTCAACAAACAAGTGCAAGCTACACTTAAACCATCAAAACTAAATAAGAGCAAGTATGAAATAAAGTAATGTTGGCTTATTAGAGAGTTAGAATGTTAGAGTGTTAGAATCCATCAACATGAGCCATCAATAACTTGCAAAAGCAAAGCCAGTTAGAGACTTTTAATTCTTGTGAATTATCAAGTAAGAAGTTAGTGAGTATTGGTTTGTAGTTAGTTGCCATGAGAGAAAATTAGTTAAGAATGTAAAAAGAGTTAGAGAGAAGAAAATAAGGAGAGATAAAGAGAGAACTTTTTCATAAATTGTCACCTTCTATTATAAACACTCTTACTTTTCACCTATGTACTACTCTTTTTCCTATTACAAGAACTATAAGAAATGAAAAATATAAAAAGGAAGAAGAAAAGAACTAACCTAAACTATCCTAAAAATTACAACATGCAGAAGAAAACCCTAAAAACTATCCTCAAAACTCCTCCCTTTTCAGCTCTGGAAATTTTAGGGTATATATAGGCGAAAGGGGGCACCAAGGAGCGTGTACGGAGCCACGCATCGAATCACAACGCGCGGTTCCAAGATCTTACTTTTCCCGCATTTTCGCAGCACTTTTGGGGCCGCCTGCTGCGTGCTCCTCGCTTGTCCCCCTGTCGAGTGGACTTCTTGAATTCTAGATTTGAGCACCCAATTTTGACGAAATCACCCTCCAAGGTCAATGGCTATTTTTGTAGACTTTTAATTACCAATTAAATGAGATTTTTGGGCTTCTTCTTCATTTCATGACATGTACCTAGAAGCATACAAGACAGGTGTTATTAATAGGATTTAACATTAAATAAATATGAAGATGTGGTATGAAATATAAAATTTTAGAGACTAATCACACTCCCACACTTATCTTTTGCTCGTCCCGAGTAAAATAGAAAAACTAACTAAGAAGATTATTACACCACTTTCGCAGGTGACGCGATTGCACTGAGCGTGTGCAACAAGCCGTTAAACCTCTAGGTTTCCCCGAGAGGAGGAGTTTTATCTCCTGAGAGTTTTCAGCGGATTACACCCACAAAATTCATAAATAAAGAAATCAAATGTTAGTATTTTGAAAACGCATTTTGAAATAGAGAAAAGTCTTAAAATATTTTTTCAAAAATTTAAGTGATCCAAGGTCATAGGTTAACCAGAAATTATTCTTCCTTAAACTAAGTCTAAATGTAAAATCTTATTATAAATTAAATGTAAGAATTTAAAATTGAATCGATTCTTTGATCTTTCATAAAACTCTTAGAAAAATATGCACTTTATGAACTGTGAAGATTTTTGGGATATTGACTCTAACTTTCATGCCATTTATTTGTATATATTTATTTTTTCTTCCTTAATTTTTTTAGGCTTTCTTATTACCCAGGTAGTGAGCCTTTAGTCGATGACTCCCAAACCAGACGATTTTAGGGCACCAGATGAGAAAACATCCCTCGAACTTAAGGACTCAAGTAAATAAGGTCACAAAACTAAAGGAGATTATTTGATTTTGTCCATCTATTTAGGCATGAATAATCATGCTTCATGAGGCATAATTACCCACCTTCAATAAATGACTTTTATTATCATCATTTTTTAATTTTTTTATAGCATTTTCAGTCTTTGTTTCAATCCCAAAAATTGTGTGAGTGTGAAATGCAAATATCTAAGGCAAAAAATTCAAGATCAAATTATCTTTTCAATCTTACTTGCTCATCTTAAAATTTAAACAAGATCTATTATTTTGACTCGATTTAAAATTTCATAATTTTATGTTTTCCTAATTCTTAAGATAATTTTAATTTTCTTTAAAATAAATCAAACTATTTCTCTTATTTCAAAAAGTATTATAAAAAGAAAAAAAGAGTTTTTTATATAAAAAAATTTTAAAAATTTTCTAAAAAGAAGTGTAAAAGAAAGAAAATTTAAAACAACCTACGTTAGTAAACCCTCCCCCACACTTATCTCATGCATAGTCCTCAATGCATCGTGAATGTGTATATACATGAAACAAATGAAAAAGGAAGAAAAATTACCTCATGGTGGTGGTTCTGGTGGTGGTCTGATTGGGCCAAACATTGCTACCAAATCAAGATAATATGGTGGTTCACGAAACCCACCTGTATTGACCTTTTTAATATGACCTAATAAAAGAATGATTGAGTGAATGATTTTATTTTTAAAAATTATCCCCCTCCAATTTCTAATTTTCAAAAATAATTACTGAGTCATTTTCTTCAACATCCTTGTCTAACAATTTAGTTCTTGGTTCATGTTCATAGTATGTGACAATATTTTATGTTGGCTATCACAGGTCTACCACAACCCTCCTCCTTTATCCTGGCTTGGAATAGGCAGTGAACGGGACACTGGCAGAGTTCTCTTTTGGTTCATGTAGCCTACCCCAAATACTTGGGACAAATGGCTTAGTTGTGGTTGTTGTGGTTGTTGTATCCTTGTCCAACAATGAAGTCTGATTTTGAGAGATGATTGATTTGGACGCAAATGGAACAGAAATAAAAACTGATACTGACTCGGGAATTCGACTCAGATCAAGTCGAGATTCAAAAGGGAAGTCAAAATTGGTTCAAAAATGGGGTCCAACCAAAGAATTTATGTTCACATACTTTTTCCATGAATGAAGTGTGATCATAAGATATTGGTGATTTAATTTCATGGTGTACTGGTACAGAATTCAGTGTTGACTCCAGAATAGAGAAAAAAATCTGATAAAATACCGAAGTCGTTATTGAATCAAAAAGTGAAATAGAATTACCAATTGAGGTTCAGGATCACTTTCAAACTCAAGTTCAATTTCGAAAAAAGGATAACTTGCCAAAATATCAAGGTGGTTCTCAAAATTTTGGGCTAGTTCAAATGGATGTAATGAAATTGAATCTTGATTTTCATCCACAGAAGGAATGTGAATGGGTAAAATGATCGATTCAAGTTCAGGAGTTATGAGAATTAAAACTGACTCATGAATGTTACTAAGTTTAGGTAACACTACATGAGTCGATATTGATTCAAGGATTAGACTCGAATTGCTAAATTAAAGCTCAGATTCACGTTCATCTGTAAGTTCACTTTCAAAAAATGGATAACTTGTCAAACTATTAAGAATGTGATGTTGGTCAAGTTCAGGTTGGTATGATAAAATTGAAGCTCGATTTCCAAAATGACATGATTTTTGAGTCATATGAATATTTGATGGACATGGAAAGTCAATCATATTTTGTATTATTCGCTCGGTTTCTTACACGAATTCCATAGTTTTTTCCCACAATAATTTTTTTTAGTGGTTCTAAAAAAGAACTATATGAATTTTAAAAATTTTATGGACATGATGAGGCCACCATGTTTTCAAATTATTTTTAGGCCTCTATCACTTCTTCCAAACTCCTTTGAACAATGATTTTTTTCAATTGGTGGTTCAGAAAAAGGAGGATGTAAAGCAGAATCGGGAATTGAATATTGTGAAAATTGCGGACAATGTGATTGAAAATTTGACTCAGGGGAGGTAAATCCTCATTGACTCTGTGAAGAGTGAAAATTATTTTGAAAATTATAGTCATAGGATTGGGAAGATGGGTCATATTGAGTCGGATAATCCCAATCCAGCATATATGATTGGTTCATATTGTACATAGCCGGGTCAGAGTTATCCGAGTCAAATGAAGTCAGGGTGAAATATAAATTCATTTTAGGAATGAAAAAAATTGTTGTTGTTAAAATCCATCTCATAATTTATAAAAAATAAAAACAAATAAACAAATAAAAAAAGAAAAAACAAGCATATGCTCGGGTTATCTTAGACCTAGACGACTCCTAACTGGTTAGATTATCCATGGGGGGTACCTTGTAGAAATCTGATCACAAGTTAATTGGTCAAGAAGGTACAAGACCAGTGGGAGGTATCCGTGCTAGAGCAATATGCCTAATTATGTCAAACCACTGTTCTTCGAGGTTTCGCCTCTCAATTCCCAACTTTGAACACTGATTTGACAAGAGTCAAACTCTAACAACTTTCTCTTAGGTCAATCTCTTAAATGAGTTCGAGATGTCCCTAGGGGCCAACGTCTAGCAAATTTTATTAAGGCTTGGGTTGTGTAAGTGAGGAGGTAATTTTTGGGCTAAGGGAGGGTAATGACTTTCCCACTTTATGTTGTATTGGGTTTTACCCTTAAGTTCAATTGGTGCAAGTGTGCAATATAAATAAGAATGAACACACAAAGAGAGTAAATCACCCACATGTTTGTCCAAACTATATGCAATGCAATGTGTACGCCTCCGTCAATATCACAACAACACAAGGACACAATATAGTATATTAGAATTGAAATCGAGGCGTGCTTAGATGCAAATGTCTAAATCATTTTAAAGTATCCAATTTTCGTATTTTAGTTCTTAAATTTGTTACAGTGTACAGGTAATATAAACAAAAACTAGCAGCAGAATATAGCAATATACAAAAATTTATCTAACCACACAAAAGCAAGTGTGGACTTCTGTAATGCTAAAAATTTGACCTGTACACCAAAAACAAATAAGAAAAGTTAAAAAAAATATGAAATCAAACCGTTCTCATCCCCGACAATGGAGCCAAAATTTGATCGGGAAAAATCGCGCACAAAAAGTGTATATTTTGAAATCACGAGTTAAAAGTGCGTGCTTTGGCTTCCTCGATACTTCCGTTATAGCATAGAGGCTAAACAGGTCGAAATCCATAAGAAAGGGAAGCGATAGAAGCTTTACCGGTCTATTCACGTGTGTGTTAACGGTTCTTCTATGTTTTAAAGAATGAAAACAAAAGAAAACAAAAGGTGAAAACAGAAGAGTACGATGAAAACAAAGAAGTGGGAAACATTGAAGAGGAGGTATTTGTGATTTTTGAGATATATCCAAACAAAGTAAAAAAGAAAAAAACTCATGACTTCTAACTACTAATGACTCCACTAACCATGTTAACCTCTTAATAATAGTTACCTCACATGTATCCTTAGCCATCACTAGTCCTTAATTCAAGAGCATTTTAAAGCATGACCCATAAGATAACTCATCACATCCAAACTCAACAAACAAGTGCAAGCTACATTTAAACCATCAAAACTAAACAAGAGCAAGTATGGAATAAAGTAATGTTATATTGTTAGAGAGTTAGGATGTTAGAGTGTTAGAATCCATCATCATGAGCCATCAATGGCTCTTGCAAAAGCAAGACCAAGTAGAGGCTTTTAAATTCTTGTGGATTATCAAGTAAGAAGTTAGCGAGTATTGGTTTGTAGTTAGTTGCCATGAGAAAAAATTAGCTAAGTATGTAAAAAGAGTTAGAGAGAAGGACACAAGGAGAGATAAAGAGAGAATCTTTCATAGATTGTCACCTTCCATTACAAGCACTCTTGCTTTCCACTCATGTACTACTCTCTTTCCTATTACAAGATCTACAAGAAATGAAATATATAAAGAGGAAGAAGAAAAAGAACTAACCTAAACTACCCTTAAAACTACAACATGGAGAAGAAAACCGTAAAAACTATCCTCAACTCCTCCCTTTTTAGCTCTGAAAATCCCAGGGTATATATAGGTGAAAGGGGGCACCAGGGAGCATATACGGAGCTGCGCATCAAATAACGATGCGGGGCTCCAAGCTCTTGCCGCTTAAACGCGGCTTTTACCACAGAAACGCGACTTTCGCGGGACTTCTAGGGCCGCGCGCACGGCATCGCCTGCTGCATGCTCCCCACTTGTCCCCCTGTCAGCTGTACTTCTTGGATTCTGGATTTGACCACCCAGTTTTGATGAAACCATCCCCCAAGGTCAATGACTATTTTTGTAGGCTTTTATTCATCAATTAAATGAGATTTTAGGGCTTCTTCTTCATTTCATGCCATGGACCTAGAAACATACAAGACAGGTGTTATTAACAGGATTTAATATTAAATAAATGTGAAGATGTGGTATGAAATATACAATTTTAAAGACTAATCACTCCACCGAGCTCACCAACAGAAACTGAATCTGCAACAACGAACCCAACTGGCTAAGTCATATGGATCTCCTTAGCAATACCGTCATGAAGAACAATGACCTTTAATTTGAGTTTGTCTACCTCACCAATTTGAGATTCACTCCTTTTCACTCACTTTCGTGAATTCAACTTTGTTCCTTTTACTGCAAATAATTTAATCTGTTCAGTATCCATCACGGTTGCATGATCTCCACCCAGTATCATATCTGATGAAATCTCAACTAATATTGAACCAACTGGAGACGGTGGAGTAGCGTCAATCTCCACCCGTTGTGATACATTCTTGGTCTTCAATCTCTCCACCTGCTGAGAGATGGTAGAGATCAACAATGAAGTCTCATCAAACGTGACATGCTTGCTCAATACAATCTTCTTATTTTTGGGATCTCATAATTCGTAACCTTTTATATTCCTTTTGATACTCAAAAATAAAAACTTCTTTGCTCGCGGATTCAACTTGTCATCTTTGACACTAAAGTAAAATGAATGTTCAAATACCCGCAGCAAAAATAGCAATGAGCAGCTCCACCCGACCAAATATCCAATGGAGTTTTAGCTCCTATCACAGTCGACGACAATTTATTCATGAGATGTCTAGCATATTTCAAAGTCTCAGCCCAAAATGACTTTGTCTAATTGTGCATTAGATAACAGCCACCAAACTTTCTTCAGTAAGGAACGGTTCATCTCTTTAGCCAACCCTTATTTTTCAATTGTGAAGTAAATACCAATACACTCAAATCATAGAAATTTATCCTTGTACTCTCCAATATTATCAATTTGGAGCACCTTAATCTTTCTACCATTTGTTTCTCAATCACATTCTTTCACTTCCCAACATATCTAGGACTTCAAATGTTAGTCTCATAGTGTACACCCAACAACGCCAAGATAAATCATCAATAAAGGAGATAAAGCACTGATGGCCTCCAAGCGATGCGGTCTTGGTAGGACCACAAACATCAATGTGAACACAATCAAGAAGATCTTCCGAGAGGTGAGTTATGGTGCCAAATTTTACTTTCACCTTCTTGTCCAGAACACAACATTCACCAAATTTCAAGTTGCAGGTCAATGCTCCTTCCAATAGTTCTCGCTTTGCCAACGCTTTCAAGGAATTCAAACTAACTTGTTCGAGCCTCATCTGCCATAAGCTGGTTGAGTCGTCTTTCAAATGTTCTGAAGCCGTCAAAATTTAGTAGCTGCACTACCCTTCAAATAGTACAAGTTATTATGTCGATATCCTTCAGAACCACCAATAAGCCACCAGACATCTTGAGAATGCCTTCTTCAAAAATTCCTCTTAGGGTCTGTACCTCCAAAGCTCCAACTGAAATCAAATTCTTTTTCAACTGATGTACATACCTCACATCTTTCAACTCTCTTGTCATCCCATCAACTTGATGAGAACTATACCTATCCTTTCAATCTGGCATGTGTAACCGTCGCTGAACAGCAATAAGCATTCATCTAGTTTTTCAAAACTAGCAAATCACTCTCATTTGGGACAAACGTGATAGGTAGCGCCCGTATCCAAAATCCACTCAGATTCCTCTGAATAGCAAACAATAGGGGAGACAGAAAGTGAATAACCATATGAGTCAGAATTATTATCAACTGCCATTATGATTTTAGACTCTGATTTTGACTCCTTCTTGAGCTTTGGACAATCACTTTTCTAGTATCCTTTTCTTTGCAGTACGCACATTGATTTTTCTCTAACTCTTCACGACCACCAAATCTGGACTTTTCAATATCTCTCTTGCCCTTTCAATTTTTTGTGCCATCAAACTTCACAGTTTTACTCTTCGATTGGTGGATGTTCACGGTCTTCACCGTGGACTGATTAACTCCAGCCATATCTCCAGAAAGTACCAATGCAACGTAAAAAAATAAAATAAAAATAGATCCAAATTAGAAAAAGATAGAACCTTTACCTCAAAGTGAAATCCTAGATGAGTTTTCGAAATGATCTACTCCACTAAATTCGATCCCACGTGCAATCCAAAATGTTGTTATGAGATCGACATATGATCCCGCGAATAATCCCGATGACATTCCGAGATCAACACACGATCTCTGCCGAACAGATCACGATGCTCTTGGAATCGTCACACGATCTCACTCCGAACCTAAGAAACTCTTATACCACTTGTTGAAAAAGGTTCTTGAAAAATGCCTCGGTCACCTCCGTGAAGTTGTGGAGAGAGCGCGGTAATAAAGAGTAGAACCAATATGAGGTCATGCCTTTCAGGCTGGAAGGAAAAGTGATGCACATGACTGGGTCATTATGGGAGTAGATCACCATCTTGTCCCAAAAGTGTCGGATGTGTTAAACTGAATTACTAACTCCGGAGTAGTAATCGAAAGTAGAAGTTGAGAATTTCCTCAAAAACTCATACTCCTGGATCTTTTTGGAGATAGTAGAATCATGGATTTGAATAGTTGTTAGGTGTGAGACAGCTTGGCCTCCACGATCCGCTTCTGAATTAGTTCGTCAATGGCGTGGAGATCAAGAGACCTGTTGTAACGCCCCGATCCCGGCGGATACGGGGACGTCACTGCGACGTATATACGTAGGTCAGAACTACCCTCCCGTATATACGCTAAGCATCAGTACAGACAAGAATCAGAGTACGGAAGTAAGTGGTGCATTATACATTCCAACACATGAATACAATCACAGAGTTATCATCAGAAGTGATCCAATATTACATGAATATCACATCACTAATATGCGCAAATGCGAGAATACAAGGAAATATACAAGTATGAACAGTATGAAAGGCACTCACGAGTTTAAAAGAAAAACTCGAGAGACTCACAAGGGGGCCTGGAAGGATGGAGCTCTGGATGACCGGCTGGGGATCCACGCTACCGCTGCGCTACTCTGATCCGCAAGGGGAGAATCTACACGCTCCAAGCTCCATGACCTGGACATGAGGATCCAGGGGAGTCAAATGATACTCCCCAGGCGAGTGGTGAAGCAAAACCAAGTGACGAGCAAGGGTGAGTACAAGTATGCATATAGCAAATGATACCAAGTAAGAAATACTCAGGGGACAGATAGGTTAGAGCAGATATGAACAGGTGTGGCATAATAATCATAAAACAGGAAATTCGAATAAAATCAAGGACGAGTAAATCTGATTGTATGGTTTTAGATCACGGTTCTATGAGACTAGTACATCGAAGGAATAATCCAAACAAGGAAACCCTCATCTATATACCTTTATCTCATATCATCGTAATCTAAGCACATACAACTTGAGTTACAAGGTGGTCATAACATAATACTCATAAAACAGGAAATCCGATATAAAGTCCGGAACAAGTAATTATGGTAAGGCACATCACAGATTCATAGCCGTTTAAGTTGCAGGCTTTAGTATGCGTCCCATTCCACATACCTCTACTTACAACTTAAAGAGCCGGTTATTACGACACTTTATTATTACTCATCTGACCCATATATCTAGGTATGTGTCCGGGTGTACACCCCGACACACATACATCCATATATAAGCAAACCGAGGGTTGTTAACGGAAGCAGATGGAGAACTGATAGAGCTTCTTATAGTAGTTTCCATACACCTGGAACCAGTTTGGAGGCCCAAAGTCCCCCTAACACGCATCTCCTGTGGGCCCTGAGTCCCACTAACACTACCGCCAATATTTTATTCCATTACTATAAGCAAGGTATCATTCCGGCATCCATCACTTCCTCCCATTCCCCATACAAGTTGTCCTTTTTATGGTTTATTAACATAATTACCAGATTTCGGGAATGAGCAGGATCATAACTGGAATACATAACAAGAATCATAACTGGAATCATAACAGGAGCTCAGATACTACATTCCCGTTATCGTGATAATTATATCAGAATCAGGTGCATCATGCTTGGTGTCAAGAGATAGCATGATAAGGTGATGATATTTAACAAGCAACCAAACATGACAAGAGATTGATAATAGTCTGGGTAAATCATGACATAACAAGAGGGTCTTGCCAAATAATAGCATGCATGGTGGTCAGGTGATAACACACTAGATGCCAGGTGATATACATGTGTTAAATAAAAGCATGCAACTGACTAGTCTGAGGTAATGGTATGGCAAGGTAACATAAAAGTAACCCAAAGTACAACGACCACGAAGGGTCGGCCACGCATAATATAAAACAGTAAAAGATATAGAACATGAAATAAAATACATGGAGACTAGAACGAGAATATTTGCATAATCAATGAAATAGGGAGCAAGAGGGTAGCGAGCGAGAACACTCGCCTAAATCACCAAATATGCCGAAAGGTCCGAAATCCACGGAATTCGGGATGCGCCATAATATATGATATATAAATATGTAGAGTGAAGAGGAGAGAGAAAGAGAGAAGGGAAGATGATGTTTGTCAAGAGACAAGTCAAGTAGTACTAATATGTGATGTAAGTCTAGAGGATAAGGTTCCTATTCAAGAAAGAAATCAACCATAACAGACAGCTAAAGTTAGTCGACTAGGTGGAAAGGGTAGTCGACTAATAGAGGGGTTAGTCGACTAACAGTCTGGTATAGTCGACTAAAACTGGGTTCCAGAGAGTTGGAATCTGGTTTCAGGAAAAGTTAGTCGACTAGGATGGAAAGAGTAGTCGACTAACAGTGATTTCAAGTCGACTAACAGACACTATAAGTCGACTAATACTGAGTTACAGAAAGTTGGGTTTTGGTTTCAGGAAAAGTTAGTCGACTAGGATAGAATGGGTAGTCGACTAATAGAGATCTATAGTCGACTAATAATTAAGGTAAGTCGACTAAAACTGTGTTCCAGAAAAGGTTACGTTTCAACTAAGGGTTTCAAGTCGACTAGTCCTTAGGTCAAGTCGACTAATCGACTGGAAATAGCACACAGAACAGATTTGTGATGGTTTTGTTTGATGATCAAATTACATGATTTGAAGACACAAGTATACTAAGAATTATCCAAGGCTTGGTGAAGAAGAACACTTACCTAAAAGAAGTACAAGGTGATGGAGTGATGGTGGTGGTGATGGAAGTTGATGATGAAGAAGAAAGTGGAGGTTGGAGGTTTTGTTGTTGGTGTTGGTGAGAAGAAGTGGTGGCCGGAGATCGGGGTCTCTCGCCAGAGTCGTGGTGGCCGGAGGCGCCGGAGGAGGTGGTGGAGGTGAAGGAGGTGTTGGAGGTTAGGGTTTTGGTGAAGAGAAGAAAGAGAAAGATGAAGTGAAAATGAATGAAGAAGGAGAAGGAAAAGTATTTATAGGTTTTAGATTTTGTGAAGGAGGTGCAAATAATTAAAAGAGGGGGGTTTTTGTAAATAGGGGAGGTGAGGTGTCTCTCCTAGCCACACTTGGCTGGCCATGGAAGAGAGAGAAAAAGAGGGCATTTAATGAGGAAGTTGGTGGAAGTGGGTGGAGGAAAATGGGATTTTGGAATTGTTGGAATTTTGGAAAATGGAATTCTTGTGGATTGTGGAGGAAGGAAAGAAAGAAAATAGGAAAAGGAAAAGAAAATGGAAAAGGGAAATTATTCTCTTGGAAGAGAAAATGAAAAATAATGAAAGTGGCGGATTCTCGGGATTCGGTTGCGGATGCGGAAATCTTTCGGGAAAATACCGGAATCGTCCGAAATTCAAGTATCTCGGAACGACCCGAAATAATTATCAAAAATCAAGAATATTAATCTAAGAATTATAGTGAAATCCGTTTTAAGAAATACTTTACAGTTTTAAAACTAAAAATCCCGGAATCAGTTAGCTACCGACTCCGATGGAATTTTCATAAATTCATAAAATCCTCAGAAAAAGTATGTAGATAGAAAATATGATTTTAAGAAATAATATCTAAAGGTACTTGTAGAAATTCTAAATCGTTTGTAAACTAAAAATCCGGGAATCGGTCAGCGGCACTGGCCGACACCGGTTTTGAAGATTTTTAATTAAATTCAGGAAAATTTCAGAAAATCATATAAAATCTAAAATATAGGAAAATAATATTTGAAACTGAAATCGGTCAAATCTAATTACCGGAAAGACCAAATCAAGTAACACATTAGGATCGGGTCTTCGGTTCAGACTAGGGCTGACTCCGAGTCCACGAATCCAAATTTAAGACAAAACAATCATATAAACAATTCATAATACAAAATAAGTACAGAAGGTAAATCGAAAAAATACGATCAAAAATCTGAATACGCAACTAAGTACGTATTCCGGGAGCGGGGTGTTACAATCCATCCACCTTACAAAAAATTGCGTCCTCGCAATTTCGGTAAGGGGTAAAATGAACACAAAGAGGTCAAGGGTGGAATTTATACCAATTAAGATATGAAGCACTATAGGTAGGGCTCTCGGGTCGACTGAACAATAATCATCCTCCGCACTTCCGGCTGTATAAATCTTTAGAATTCCAGTTGTACTGCATATTTGATAGCCCTCCGAGAATAAGCCAGAATACTGAAGATAAAGGAAATCCTGATAGTCCTGAGCATAATAATAAAGAAGACCGATAATTAAGAATCCCGAATATCAGGCATCAATCACTCTGAACGATATAGTAGAGAATGTAGAATATCTGTAGAGAATGCCGACTACTGTCTTGTGAAAGATAGCCAGATCAAGATCGATCTGGAGAATACCAAGCTTCATAGAATTCACCGAAGAGATCACATAATAGCTTCATGCAGAACCAGCCACTACCTTCCTAGTCTATTATATCTTAATGTTGGTATAAGGGCTTCATAAAACCAAAACAGGGAAAGGATAGGAGGGATTAGGAATCAAAGGAAGGATGGTCAAGAATTAGATAACTCTGCACTTGTAGTTGGAATGTATAACCAAGACTCAAGTATTCCAGTTGCAAATTTCTTTACCATTAATTTGCCCTCTGGACGTACTGAGAAAGTTAGAGCCTAGGCTCTGATACCATCCTGTAACGCCCCGATCCCGGCGGATACGGGGACGTCACTGCGACGTATATACGTAGGTCAGAACTACCCTCCCGTATATACGCTAAGCATCAGTACAGACAAGAATCAGAGTACGGAAGTAAGTGGTGCATTATACATTCCAACACATGAATACAATCACAGAGTTATCACCAGAAGTGATCCAATATTACATGAATATCACATCACTAATATGCGCAAATGCGAGAATACAAGGAAATATACAAGTATGAACAGTATGAAAGGCACTCACGAGTTTAAAAGAAAAACTCGAGAGACTCACAAGGGGGCCTGGAAGGATGGAGCTCTGGATAACCGGCTGGGGATCCACGCTACCGCTGCGCTACTCTGATCCGCAAGGGGAGAATCTACACGCTCCAAGCTCCATGACCTGGACATGAGGATCCAGGGGAGTCAAATGATACTCCCCAGGCGAGTGGTGAAGCAAAACCAAGTGGCGAGCAAGGGTGAGTACAAGTATGCATATAGCAAATGATACCAAGTAAGAAATACTCAGGGGACAGATAGGTTAGAGCAGATATGAACAGGTGTGGCATAATAATCATAAAACAGGAAATTCGAATAAAACCAAGGACGAGTAAATCTGATTGTATGGTTTTAGATCACGGTTCTATGAGACTAGTACATCGAAGGAATAATCCAAACAAGGAAACCCTCATCTATATACCTTTATCTCATATCATCGTAATCTAAGCACATACAACTTGAGTTACAAGGTGGTCATAACATAATACTCATAAAACAGGAAATCCGATATAAAGTCCGGAACAAGTAATTATGGTAAGGCACATCACAGATTCATAGCCGTTTAAGTTGCAGGCTTTAGTATGCGTCCCATTCCACATACCTCTACTTACAACTTAAAGAGCCGGTTATTACGACACTTTATTATTACTCATCTGACCCATATATCTAGGTATGTGTCCGGGTGTACACCCCGACACACATACATCCATATATAAGCAAGCCGAGGGTTGTTAACGGAAGCAGATGGAGAACTGATAGAGCTTCTTATAGTAGTTTCCATACACCTGGAACCAGTTTGGAGGCCCAAAGTCCCCCTAACACGCATCTCCTGTGGGCCCTGAGTCCCACTAACACTACCGCCAATATTTTATTCCATTACTATAAGCAAGGTATCATTCCGGCATCCATCACTTCCTCCCATTCCCCATACAAGTTATCCTTTTTATGGTTTATTAACATAATTACCAGATTTCGGGAATGAGCAGGATCATAACTGGAATACATAACAAGAATCATAACTGGAATCATAACAGGAGCTCAGATACTACATTCCCGTTATCGTGATAATTATATCAGAATCAGGTGCATCATGCTTGGTGTCAAGAGATAGCATGATAAGGTGATGATATTTAACAAGCAACCAAACATGACAAGAGATTGATAATAGTCTGGGTAAATCATGACATAACAAGAGGGTCTTGCCAAATAATAGCATGCATGGTGGTCAGGTGATAACACACTAGATGCCAGGTGATATACATGTGTTAAATAAAAGCATGCAACTGACTAGTCTGAGGTAATGGTATGGCAAGGTAACATAAAAGTAACCCAAAGTACAACGACCACGAAGGGTCGGCCACGCATAATATAAAACAGTAAAAGATATAGAACATGAAATAAAATACATGGAGACTAGAACGAGAATATTTGCATAATCAATGAAATAGGGAGCAAGAGGGTAGCGAGCGAGAACACTCGCCTAAATCACCAAATATGCCGAAAGGTCCGAAATCCACGGAATTCGGGATGCGCCATAATATATGATATATAAATATGTAGAGTGAAGAGGAGAGAGAAAGAGAGAAGGGAAGATGATGTTTGTCAAGAGACAAGTCAAGTAGTACCAATATGTGATGTAAGTCTAGAGGATAAGGTTCCTATTCAAGAAAGAAATCAACCATAACAGACAGCTAAAGTTAGTCGACTAGGTGGAAAGGGTAGTCGACTAATAGAGGGGTTAGTCGACTAACAGTCTGGTATAGTCGACTAAAACTGGGTTCCAGAGAGTTGGAATCTGGTTTCAGAAAAGTTAGTCGACTAGGATGGAAAGAGTAGTCGACTAACAGTGATTTCAAGTCGACTAACAGACACTATAAGTCGACTAATACTGAGTTACAGAAAGTTGGGTTTTGGTTTCAGGAAAAGTTAGTCGACTAGGATAGAATGGGTAGTCGACTAATAGAGATCTATAGTCGACTAATAATTAAGGTAAGTCGACTAAAACTGTGTTCCAGAAAAGGTTACGTTTCAACTAAGGGTTTCAAGTCGACTAGTCCTTAGGTCAAGTCGACTAATCGACTGGAAACAGCACACAGAACAGATTTGTGATGGTTTTGTTTGATGATCAAATTACATGATTTGAAGACACAAGTATACTAAGAATTATCCAAGGCTTGGTGAAGAAGAACACTTACCTAAAAGAAGTACAAGGTGATGGAGTGATGGTGGTGGTGATGGAAGTTGATGATGAAGAAGAAAGTGGAGGTTGGAGGTTTTGTTGTTGGTGTTGGTGAGAAGAAGTGGTGGCCGGAGATCGGGGTCTCTCGCCGGAGTCGTGGTGGCCGGAGGCGCCGGAGGAGGTGGTGGAGGTGAAGGAGGTGTTGGAGGTTAGGGTTTTGGTGAAGAGAAGAAAGAGAAAGATGAAGTGAAAATGAATGAAGAAGGAGAAGGAAAAGTATTTATAGGTTTTAGATTTTGTGAAGGAGGTGCAAATAATTAAAAGAGAGGGGGGGTTTTGTAAATAGGGGAGGTGAGGTGTCTCTCCTAGCCACACTTGGCTGGCCATGGAAGAGAGAGAAAAAGAGGGCATTTAATGAGGAAGTTGGTGGAAGTGGGTGGAGGAAAATGGGATTTTGGAATTGTTGGAATTTTGGAAAATGGAATTCTTGTGGATTGTGGAGGAAGGAAAGAAAGAAAATAGGAAAAGGAAAAGAAAATGGAAAAGGGAAATTATTCTCTTGGAAGAGAAAATGAAAAATAATGAAAGTGGCGGATTCCCGGGATTCGGTTGCGGATGCGGAAATCTTTCGGGAAAATACCGGAATCGTCCGAAATTCAAGTATCTCGGAACGACCCGAAATAATTATCAAAAATTAAGAATATTAATCTAAGAATTATAGTGAAATCCGTTTTAAGAAATACTTTACAGTTTTAAAACTAAAAATCCCGGAATCAGTTAGCTACCGACTCCGATGGAATTTCATAAATTCATAAAATCCTCAGAAAAAGTATGTAGATAGAAAATATGATTTTAAGAAATAATGTCTAAAGGTACTTATAGAAATTCTAAATCGTTTGTAAACTAAAAATCCGGGAATCGGTCAGCGGCACTGGCCGACACCGGTTTTGAAGATTTTTAATTAAATTCAGGAAAATTTCAGAAAATCATATAAAATCTAAAATATAGGAAAATAATATTTGAAACTGAAATCGGTCAAATCTAATTACCGGAAAGACCAAATCAAGTAACACATTAGGATCGGGTCTTCGGTTCAGACTAGGGCTGACTCCGAGTCCACGAATCCAAATTTAAGACAAAACAATCATATAAACAATTCATAATACAAAATAAGTACAGAAGGTAAATCGAAAAAATACGATCAAAAATCTGAATACGCAACTAAGTACGTATTCCGGGAGCGGGGTGTTACACCTGTTATTCTCGGAATCGTCCTTTGTTTGTGCAGGGTTGTTCTGGAGGGCTGCGACTTAGGCCTGAATATATTCATTTAGCCGCTTCAATGTCTCCTGCTCACGGATGGCATTCTCACGGTCGAGAGCCGCCTGCTCCCGATCGCGATCTGATTGGCTTGTTGTTCAGTCATCTACTCTTTCACACCAGCAAGCATCTGAAAGAGCTGGTCTTCGTGCTGCTATAGTGTTTGGACACTGGCAGTTGCTCTCTGAGGCGAGGAAGAGCTAGTGTTCTCGATTATATGCGGTTGCTCGTTGGATGGTGAAAGGGTCGTGCCCCCAGCGATTATTATGACATTTATTTGGATGTTTCGCCATTGATGGATCAATCCCTTGGGGCCATCATTGATCTGGAAGACTTTTTGAGGAGGTTTTTTGGGTTTTTTTTTTTTTGGGCAGAGATCTTGAGTGTAAAGACTCACCTCTCAACGAAAGCACCAATTTGTGGTAGAGATTTTTCGGTGCGATAATCGAAGGTCAATCCACACCACAATCGAGAGTACGAGTTTGGTGTATAAGCACTCAATAATCAACACAACCCAGAAAATAGATGGAGACAAGATATTTTTACGTGAAAACCCAATTTGAAAAAAAACACGGGGAGGAGGAAGGTTCACTATAATAATCCAATTTATAGAATTACAGGTAGCTAGGATATAATGGAAGATGAGAGGTTTCACTAGAAACTTATAGTTGTAGAGGTTTGTCCCTCTCCCTTTTTTAGCTGGAGAAGAAAGTCTATTTTTATTGTACTGCTGAGGCGAATGAGGCATTCGCGAGATCTGCATAGCCACACGATCTTCACGTGTGGATCTGTTATAATGGTTGTGATTGATGACGCGATGGTTGAGATTGCATGCAGAGAATTTTATAATTGTCCACCTTGCGCGCATGGGACATTGCACGTCTTCAACATGAGTGAGGGAAGGCGGCATGATTGTAGGCAAAGACCTCGGCGGCCATTACTGGGAATTTTCGGGTGAAATAGAGATTGTAGAACCGTAGGAAACTCCGGAGGGTAATGCCTCCGGCACAGAGATGTCACTCCGGAATAGTTCTGAATGGTGAATCTCTGGCGGTTGACTTAGAGTTCAGATTTAAGTGATTCTAGGAATGATAGATGCTCTCGGGAAGGTCTTATGCGACGGAGGCAGTCGATTGCTTACGAAAACTTCAAAAAGAAATCTTGATTGTTAGGACACATGTCAGCATCTTGCCGGGATCATTTTTTGACCACTACAGTAATACAGATAAATCATGATGGCTTCTCTCATGGACTTATACAGAGAGAGGCAATCACTAAAAAACTCTAAACCTAATAGGAGTCATGTGGGCGCAAACTTGACCGTTAATCACATCAATCCTAATTTAATTAGATATCTTCCTTCAATCAATCTCAAACAAGATTAAGAGTCCCTCTTGATCAGGAGAATATTTTTTATTATTATTATTATTATTATTATTATTATTATTATTATTAATTTATTTTTTGTTTTTGTGGGGGGGGAGGATGGGATGGGTGCAGGGTCGGGTTGGATTTGGGGTGCGGGGGCCCTATGTAGGTCCGACCCACATACAACCTACAATATACACCTATGTATTTTAATTCAAATTTTCCTACGTCGTGATTAAAAAGATTCAAAACCATGATCTTTCCAGAGAAAAGAATGTGTCCTACAGACTAAGATTAGCCCATTGATTCACATTTGTTAGAGGCAGGCTCTTTCTAAGTCGATCGGTAAAGAAATTCTCTCAACAAAACAATGAACTGACTTTTATTAGTCTTAAACCATCCTCAACGAGAATGAATCTCTATGCAGTTCATAAATTATTTTTGTTTTTCTTTTGCTTTACCCGTTCCTTTTTCTTCCTTTTTTTTCCCCTTTCTTCTTTTTCTTTTTGGCAGTAAATGTTGGGAAGAAGTCAAAGTTTAAAATGAACAATTACAAGCTGCTACGAGGAATTCTCTCTCTTGAGAAGAGATGAAGGACCTGAGTCGTGGCTTCACTCTCATCTGTTTGTCTATTTTATTAAATACGGACGCGCGTATTGGACACAATTTTTTATTTTTTTATGTAATTTTAAAAATTCGATACAAATTAGTATATCATGACATATTATTTCCATATCGATATATAAATATATCCGTGTTCATGCGTCCATGTCCATCAGGCCCCACCATAATCATCGATCAGCTTCCGACACGTCAACCAGCTGCTCTTGACTATGACAAAATGTCTTGACACTGAATTATTGGTTTCTTTCAGGCCAACCACCATCACTGAAAAATAGACCTCCAGGCTCAAAAGTATGTTGAAAATGTAGAACAAGGCAGCTCAAAGGTCATGCAAGAGTTGCAAGCACATCAATGTCACAGTCTTGTAGGGACACCACATGTGCACCCTAATCTTATAGCAGGGACCCCTGGGGTTTTTGCAGATATATTTGGTGGAATGGCTTCAGTCACATGTCACCTAAGCTCTGACACCTTGTCTGCTCTATAATCTAGAAATTTTGTCAGTTGATCCTTCTAGATGTAGATAACCTAAGGTTTATTATTTACTAACATGTTAAAATATATGAGGCATCCGAGTAGTCTACGTTACAAGGATCAAATATTAGATCGAAGTTGTATCATTACATGGCATGGAGAATTAAGGGCCTGTTGGGGGGCGTCGGAGGTGGGAGGAGGAAGAAAAGGATAGGGGCGAATGGGGAAGGACACGTGACCTTCTCTCTCTCCTCCTACGTTTTGGCCACCCATCGGAAGAACTCCTCTTGCTGCACGTGATCACCGACGTGAAGGAAGAGGGGCAGAACATTCATCCCCGCATTTTTTTTTTATCGGAAGAGAAGGAGCTGCACACTGATCAAGACCAGAGAGAGAGAGAGAGAGAGAGAGAGAGAGAGAGAGAGAGAGAGAGGAGGGATTTTTTTTTGTACTTTTTTTTCTCTATAAAAGGAAATATATAACTAAGTGCAGAAAATAAAAAGATAGATGATTAACTGCTGGCGCGTGCCTTCTGATACTTCTTTATTTATTTATTTATTTATTTTCTTCATGCTGATATTTTCTTTTTCTTCCTTTACTCTTCATCTCTTTCCTTCCTCACTTTTTTTAGTTCAATTTTCTTTTTATTAGGCTGAAAATATCTGTTGAATAAATATACTTGAACCTGCAAATTATACAAAGACTTCAAAATGGTAAATAACAAAGGTTTCCTTTTCAATCTCATTGATTCAAGAAATTCTCAATCTCATTGATTCAAGAAAATCACGAGTAGTATTTATTAGGATTTTGACTTGTAAGAAGAGATGATGATTCAAGAAGATCCAATCAAATTGAAGAAGGAAAAGAACGAGAAAAGTAGGAGAAAAGTAGCAGATCAAGCAAAAGGAGACAAATAAGTCGAACTAATAGAATCTATTAGTCGACTGATGGTGTTCAACAGAAACTCAGACATCTACAGGAGTCGATTAATTGAAGATATTAGTCGACTCATACAGGTATTAGTCAACTAATGAAAAGTATAAGTCGCAATGAGTCTGTTTCTGATTCGGATTTCTATCCGATTTTTTTTTTTTTTTCCTGGTGAAGTACGAATAGGAATCAATTCCTATTCAATGAAAATTTGTTTCTAAAGCATGAAGAATTTAGAATTCTTCTAAATCATGAAAAGCTCTTCAAGTATCTGATGGTCATTATCTTCTCATAGTCTGAATAAGATTTATATTGTAAAGTTCTATAAATAAAGATTGGAACCTAGTGCATTGAATATATCGAACGAAGAAGATCAGAGAAAGTAAAGAAAGAGAGAGAAAGGTGACGGTGCATATAGAGAATGTATACTCTTGTAATCTAGACGTAAATTCAAGGGGAAGGTGAATACTCTTGTGGGATCAAGCGGAATGTTAGATCTCTATTGTATCAAGTTTATTAATATACTATCTCAAGTTCTCTCACCGTGGATGTAGGTCAAGTTTGGGCCAAATCACGTTAAATCCTCGTGTTATTATTGTTATTACTTTTGTGTCTTGATATTGCTAGTTTGCTCTACAATAGTTTCTTTTTGCAAATATTAATCATATCGCCTAGGTTTTTCGCTGAGCACAACAATTAATATCATTTTTCCAATAATTAGCATCTACCTTTCTGAGATCTCTACCTCTCTGAGATCCTTTCCACTTCGAGGTGTTCCCCGACTTGAATCTCCAACAACAAGCTATCCATGATCTCTGTCAATACTTATGCAACGTTTTCCTCTCCCACGTTCATAACGTATAACGCATCTATCAACGCAGGTAGCTATGAACAGTGACAGATTTCTCGACATGCAATCCCACCAACCAGCGCTAATGATCACAATCTTTACAACAGATTCAGAACGCGAAGTTCATGCAGTTATAGCAGCTCGTAGATTCCGCCTCCACGTCGGCATTCATGTTCGATATATATGATCATTCTTCTCGGAAGAGCCTAACTTTTGATGCGAGTCATCCTGGGGATCAAGAGTGGTCAAGAAGTAATTTTCCCCTCAATCAGAGTTAGATCAGCTTCATCCAACTATAACCATCTTATTTTGATAAAGAAATTTTATATGACTATATGATCCTTATCTATGGGGACTTTTAATATATTATTTGGCCAACGGGCCAAGCCCGAAGCTTTCTTTTTAGGCTTTCAGTCTAAATAGGATAAATCCTCAATAAAATTTACTTGTCAAGGGCTTGTATCGTTGGGTTGGGCCGAAGCCAGTGTGCACTTATAAAATCACAGGATGTACCTTTTCCTACTGCAATAACTAATAAAGTATCAACTGCACAATAATAATAATAATAATAATAATAATAATAATAATAATAATGAATGGCTAGATTTACTAACCAAAAATCACCCAACTCTTTTGAACTAATGTTGCATTTTCCATACAATTCTGATTAAAGGGGGGGGAAAAAAAATTTAAATTAGCGGTTCAATCGGGGAGAATAAAATATAGAAAAAAGTAAGTGTTTTATCTTTTTCTTTTATGTTCGAGTATTTAGCAAATTGAATATAGATAATTGCTAAATAATTATTGCACTATTTGATCATAAACTTTGGTTTTTCATATGATCTAAAGAACTTGGAGAAAACAAATTATATGATATGTTTACCTCCCGTCCTTCCCTTCAAATATTCTTGGTTCCACCTCTGCCTGGCCCCAGTTTTAGAGCCGGCCCGAAGGCTTTCGGGTCAGCCCTAGCTATTTAAAAATTAAGAATAATGACAAAATGCTATATATAATTTTTTTCTTATCTCTCAAACCTCTCACTCCTGACTAGCAAATACTTTCTAAGATTTGAAGTTCTTATTATTGTTGGATTTATTGGCTTGTTGGGGAAAAAACTTGAGTTTTCCTCCGTTTTACTTAAGTTTTTATTCCCACATGGAATGGAATGAAGGAGGTTGAGTGACATAAATGCTAAATCCTCCATATTCTAATGTTCTTGAACTTGGCCATGGGCCAAGCGAACCTTTTTTTTATTTTAAATTTCTGTTTAATATTTTCTGTTGAGATTTATTTGAATTTTATCGTTCATTGAACCGATCAAATCATATCTGTAACACATCTGATCGTGCGATCAGATCTTCGGGGCTGTCACCAACGGGAGGAACTTGGGATCTCTTAAAAGAGCCCCTCTCCATTCTCTTTCAGCACAGAAAGTTACAGATTCTTTTAAAAAAAAAAAAAATCTCCTCTTTCATTGCAAAATTCTTTTAAAAATTCTTTTTTTTTCATTTAGGCAACAAATCTCTGTCTGAGCAGAGGCCTTGTTCAGCGTCCTGAGGTGAGTGCTGGTGGTTTACCAGATGAGTTTTTACCGCTAGGAGAGAAGATCATTTTAAGGTCCAGGCGAAGGACCAATATCTTTCTTTTAGGATAGTGCTTCTACACGATTACGTCACCTCAAGGCAGCAAAATTATTTTTCTTCTAATTCCTTTCACATTAGTTACATGTTTAGGACAAATAATTAAGTTTGATTAAAAGTTTTATTAAATGAATGTGTTGCATATTTTAAATTTTAGAAATGCTGTTATATATCCAACAATCTAAAAAAAGATTTTTATTTCTCAACAATTTCTTACAATCGAATTTAAGAAATTATTTTATGTTATTTAATTAAATCTTTTAATGCAATACTTGTTTCATGCAATATAATTTACTTGAATATTATTTTTTCTTTCTCATGCAAATCAATTAAAGTCTTTTTAAAAAAATTGCAACTATTATAAGATCTTATGAAAATATTTACAAAGATCTTACCCTGCTTAACGTTCTTACAATAGAAACTATTTCATTCAATAACGATTAGTTGATTCCTTTCTAAATAATCTTCAAACAAACTCTTAAATCATACAAGTAATTGTCTTATTCTCACAATTTTACTATTTATTATTTTATTCTTAGCAACTTAATCCTGTAAGAGCATTTGTTATATTCTTAACAACTGAATCCTTCATATGATAAATTATTATTTTACAATTTTCTATTTAAAATTCATGTTTCCAAATTCTTGCAAAAGTAAATTTTTACAAGTCCTTACTATTTCAATTTCTTACAAATAATTTCTAATATGTACTAGCAATTAAGAAGCTAACTACTATATTTTGTAAAATTGATTTCTTGCAAATTAGATTATTTTTAATTGTTAAATTCTTGTTTTTTTTACTCAAGAATTAATTCATTTATTAACTAAAAAAATTTCTTCATGTAATAGAATTATTCTTAATATGTTTCTTTTACTTGGAACAAAATAATTGAGTTCTTATAAAAGATCTGTTTTTAAAAAATTAGAGTTTAATTCTTGCAAGAACTTTAATCGAGTAAAGTCTTGCAATATTTCTATTCTGATTCTTACAAGTTATTATCCTAATAAAATTATTATAAAACTACTATTCAATCTTAAAAATTATTATTTAAATTTTACAAAATCTTATTAAAATTATTTACAAAATGTTATTCTCTTAAATTTTCACAATATCTTATTGAATTATTTTAATTATAAGATCTTATCCCATTAGATTATTGCAAATTTTATCTTGTTAAATTATTATAAAATTCTTACAAGGTATTACCTAATTAAATTCTTGCTATAGCATTCCCATCTCTTACAGGTCTATTCTTGTAATAATTAATTTCTTGTAATTAAATTTTTTAATTATCGTAATATTTAAACTCTTGCCTCTTAACTGTAAGTTAATTAGAAAGTAGTTTCATGCAAAAGGAATAATTCTTACTATACTTGTTTATTATATCCAATACATATTTCATGATATAGGGATATTATATTAGGGACTTAGTTCTTATTGTCTAAAATATTAATGTAAAAAATTCCTAAAAATTAAGAATTATCCAATTCCTGCAAAACAAATTGCATAATTGTTGAATGTGAAATTTTAAATTTTAGCATATTAATATTTTGATTCTTACTCTGATCTATTATAATACTCTGTAACTTAAATTAAACAAAAATTCTACACTCTGTTATTCTGCATACCATAATTTAAAAGTAACCTACATAAACCTATATTCTAACATTTCAAATATTACGGAAACAGAAAACATGGTAGAAATTTTTTTGTCATTTTGGTAAACCTAAATTACAGCAATATTATTTGTATAATCTTCATGTGTTTAGAATAGGCATAGGCTCCTAAATATCTTTAGTTCAATAGAACAAGGTAATTAAAGGGCAGATCATTTCTTCGAAATTACGTACGATTGGTGTTTAACGAAGGAATGGTACTCAATGTGATTCTGTAATTAAAGAACGTTAAGAGTGAAAAACCTCCCACCTAAGTTACGCTGATCTGGCCAATTGATCGGTAAATTAGGATTTTGACTAACCCAATAATTTTAAAATTCTTTATCAACTATAGCCTTAAAGGTAATATTGTTATCTAACTTATAACCCTAGCGTATACACCAACATTTAGACATACCTGAATCTGTTTAGGATTACCTTTGATTAATATTATGATTGGATCTAGTTTTTGTTATCTTCCATATTTGAGTTTGATGTAAATCATGATCGAACCATGCGAAATTAGTTAGAAATGAAATCTTAGTCTATACTAGTATGAGGAACATGTAGGATTAAAAATTTCAAACAAATATTATTATGTTGAAGTTACAATTAGAAAATGTGGTACTGATGACATTTGCATGAGCAAATCTTATATTTTGAGCTTATGTAAATGAGTATATTAATCATAACCATGTGCGACTTTGCCCCCATCCAATTTTAATTGAGATCTATTAAAATTAGATTGCCTAAAATGAATATTTTTCTATAATCTAGTATCATAATTAAGATGATGAGACTACCTCCTAATCTCATTATTATTTTAGATATTGTCTTTAACTTATAATTATCAAGTTTGAATTTGATCCTATTTAGACCTTTTAGAAATCATATTTCAATTTTGACTTTTCAAACTATAATTTTCCTCTAACTAAGTTTAGGGATAAATTAAATATCTATTTTGATATTTTTAATTATTGTTTTAATTGTTGAGAATTTGACCGAGATTCTTGGTTAGAAATTTTTAATCAAATTCTTATTACATTTCTTAAAATTTAAAAAGTTATCTATTTTAAATATCTCGAGCATTGAAATAAATTTCTTTAAATTATCTTATAACCAGAAAATATTTAATCCTTCTCATTTCATTACTATATTTTATTCAATGAGATATTATTATTGGAACTATATCAAGTTAAATATATCATATATTGATGTAACTTATTATACTTACTAAAAGTATATTTATAACTGGAAAATTTATACTCCTATTAAATTGTTTACATGATTTTAATAATATTAAACTTTAAATTTTCTATTAATGAAATTGTATATGTGTGTATGTGTGTATCTGTATGTGCGCGCGCGTGCGCGCGCGTGTATATATATAGAGTTGAGCTAGGTTACTTTCGGAAGTATCAAGAATGTCGATACTCTCATTTTGATTTGATTGATACACCACCGATACGAAAGATCCAAAACCGTTGGATGTGATCTACTAACTATAAACTAGTTAGGACTAAAATTTCATAAATTTTTGTTATCATTTACCCGTTCATCAAAGTGGTCTCAAAGTTAAGCAGTTTTAAATCTCTCAAAAATATCAATTTTTTAGTCACTTTAATGAATGTGTAAATGATAACAAAATTTTATGAAATTTTGTTCCTAACTAGTTTATACTTAGTAGATCACATTCAAGGTTTAGATCTTGCATATGGGTGGTGGATCAATCAAATCAAAGTGGGAGTATCAACATTCTTAATACTTCCGAAAGTAGCCGAGCTCAACTATATATATATATATATATATATATATATATATATATATATATATATATATATATATATATATATATATATGTATGTATGTATGTATGTATGTATGTATGTATGTATATGTGTGTGTGTATATGTGTGTGTGTATATGTGTGTGTATATATATGTATATGTATATGTGTGTATATATGTGTGTGTGTATATGTATGTATGTATGTATGTATATATCTCTGTGTGTGTGTATTTAAATTATAAGTGCATTATTGTATAGTAAAATATCTTGAAATGATTGTTATGTTTCACATAATCATGCACTCCAACTTTTCTTTAAAAAAGTTTACTTCTTTAGAAATAATATTATAATTTTTTATGTTAATTAAATTGTGAATAATTTTCAAAATTATTTAAAAGTTTTTTGAAGATTTTAAATGAGTCATTTTTCAAAACTAAAAGATATATAATTCATACATTATATGCATGTATTATTTGTAAAAACAAAGTTGCATGTACAAAGAAAAAATTAAATTATATATTTTAATCACTAAATTAAGACAATGCTGATTTATCTATGATGGAAACTCAGATATTATTAAGAATATAAATGGCAAGGCAAATCAGAATGTCTTGATATCTGGCAAGGAATCAATTTGCAGCTATCTTATAAGATACTAAAATTCAATCTTAGACATCATCAATGCCTTAATAAGGTGAGTAGAATTGATAATAAATATTTTCTTCTTGAACATGTACAATTTTAAAGTTTTGATCAAGTATATGCTTAAATTATATTTTCAGATATATCTGAATTACATGTTAATATTTAAACTTTGATACTAACTGTGCATTAAATAATTTTTGAAAATCATAAATTTCTTGATTATTCTTTATCAAATTAAATATATGTATATACATATATGCCTTATATACTAGAATAATCAAATGCAATGTATATATGCTTTATCATATACCATTATGATATAATTTACTCATTTTGAAGCTAAGACAATAAAGAAAACTTTGTAGCTACTTTATGATCTCAAATAGGGGGAGGACTCTGGCAATTACTCAAAGCCTTTATAGGTCTAATAAATGGTGTCAAGAGTCATAATAATATGGTCATGAAGAGTTAAACCTCTAATTGTCACAGCTTGAGAAATAAAAGTTGTTAAGCCATTATTTGATCCTGAGCTACATAAAGTCATTCTGACTAAGAGTCTTTTTAGGAATGTGGTCCTAAATTCATCGAGAGAGATAGGGTTAAGCTCATAATAGAGTTCACCAACAGTGAAAACCCAACCTACTTGATTCGGAGCTAATTCATGAAAGAGGTTCAATGTGATAGAAACAAGCTGAATTGGTGACAATTGTGTGGAGCATCAACTCAGATATATCTATCCTACGTGTAGCGTTGTAGCTACTACATCTTCTCTATGGTGACGATACTCTTATGCTACAACTATGTAAGGTTTAGTTAAACTCTTAATAAGTCCAACGCATATCGTGTGGAGGGTATAACATCCAGTTGTAGTACCCTTGGAGAACTTACCTACGTAAGAGGAACCGTGATGACCGCTGTTGGGGGGCATGACTGACGTCTAAAATTCTCATGAGCCAGTTATTGTGAGCATGGCCTTTAACACTCCACCCGCTCGCTCAATAGATGGAGACTTACTGTGTGTATTCTATCAACATATGGTAAAAGAGAGTAGTTTCAAGCGTAGTCCACTGTGTCTCTCAGGTGTCAATGAATTCACTAAGGAAGGTTTTAGGCGTAGTGCACCTGTCACGAATCTACAATATGATGTTGCCCGATTTCATTCGTGTTTTATGACTTGATGGTTTATTTGTTATTTGTTATTATTGTTTATTTTGTTTTATCCATTTGGCCTTAATTTTTAGTCCCACATTGATGGGACAAAAGAGACTAAGTGGCATAAATACCAACTCCTCCACATTCTAGTGTTATTGGACTTGGGTCGTGGGTCAGACTTGAGCCATGGGCCAAGTGAGCTTTTAATTTTTATTTTAAATTTCTGTTTAAGATTTTCTGTTGAGATTTATCTGGATTTTATCGTTCATTTACCCTATCAAATCAGACCTGAGATCATGTGAGATTATTGCAATGACCATAAGTTGTTGCAACAAATTCGATTGTGCGATCAAATCTTCGAGGCTGTTACCAATAGGAGGGACTTGAGATCTATAAAAAAAGCTCATCTCCATTCAAAAAGTTACAGATTCTTACAAAATTTCTCTTCTCTTCCATTGCAAAATTCTTCTGAAAATTATTTCTTTTTAATTCCAGGCAACAAATCTCTGTCTGAGAAGAGGTCTAGTTTACCGTCCTGAACTGAGTGCTAGTGTTTTACCGGGAGAGTTTTTACAGCTGGTAGAGGAGGTCACTTCAAGGTCCGACGAGAGATCGACATCTTTCTTCTAGGGCAGTGCTTCTATACGGCTACGTCACCCCAGGTCAGCAAATTATTTTTCTTCTAATTCCTTTTACATTAATTGTATATGTAGGACAAATAATTAAGTTTGATTAAAAGATTTATTAAATTAATGTGTTGCATATTTTAAAATTTTGAAATATTGTTATATATCCAACAATTATAGCTTACTAAAGAAGTTTGAAAAATACAAGATAATACTAAATTGTAGATAATAATAATATTATAAAAAATATTGAATTTGGATTAGAAGCTCATCATTAGCCATGAAGCACATATTGGCGAGGTTCACTTCTTCAGATTCGCTCTTCAAGTCCTTCCAAGTGGCTACCATAACTTTCTTCTTGTGTAATTTCTTAGAAGAGATTGATTTGAGAGACGGGCAATCGATGATAAGATGTCCTGACTTCTTAAAATTATAGGATGGACTTATATCCTCTTTTCTTTGATCACCATTTTCTTGCATTCTTGATCTACGGAAGTTGCTCATTCTTCCCTTCTTGTAGAACATTTTTTGACTTTTCTAATGAGCATAGCAAACTCGTCTGTATCATCCTCATCCATAGAATCATCGTCCTCCGTTATTGATGGAGTGACTTTAAATGCAATAGCATTCTTCTTTGGAGGTTTTATTTCTTCTCGAACCTTCATCTCCATCTCATGGATCTCCAATGAAATTAGAGAAGTGTATCTCCTCCCTATCGTTGAGCTTTTTGAGAGTAGTCGCTTTCACTTTTCAAGACTTGGTAAGAGCTCCAATCACCTTCCTTATCTTTTGATCGTTGTTGATGGTGTCATCTAAGGAAGAGAGGCCGTTAGTGATCTTGGAAAAGCGAGTTAACATCTCATCAATGAATTCATTTTCATTCATATAGAAGTTGTCATATTATGAATGAAATAAATTAATTTTTGATCTTTTAGCTTGAGATGTACCCTCATGGGTAATAATTATATCATTCCACACTTTATATACTGCATTGATGACTCGTGACAAGTCACCATCATTCAAAGCTTGTGTGAGTGCATATTATGCCCTAACATTGGTCTCATATTCCTTAGCGGTAGATTCAGACCAAGTGCCCTCATCACCATGGGTTCAACATACTCTTTAGTTATAGTTTTGGCTATTCTAAAACCTAAGGACTTTAGGAACAAAGTCATCTTCACTTTTCAAATAGGAAAGTTAAGACCATCAAAACTTGGAGGGGACTTGATACTAGAAAAATCATGTGAAGCCATAATAGTGTTTGACCAAATAATGTGAAAAGAAAATAATAGTTTTTTTACTCTAGGATGTTAAGCCTAAAAGAAGAGAATCAAGCTCTGATACCAATTGAAATCACCTACAGGGGGTCAATAAGTGATGCCTAACACTAATGGCAAGTAAATAAAAATTTAATGCGGCAATAAAAACTGGCAAGCACAATGTATAAAACAATATGTAAGTATTAGCATAAGCAAGTAGAAAGAGTTTAGTTAAGAGATAAAATTCCAAACGCAAATACCAAGATTGTTGCACGCGAAGGGAAACAACCAATGAGAAACCCAATAGATGCAGAAGAGAAATACCCAAAGACAAGAACAAAGAAACCAAGAGAGAAAACCAAACACAAGATTTAATGAGGTTCAGCAATTTGCCTACGTCCTCAGGGTAAGGGAAAGAGAGATTTTATTGATTCAACAATAAATTACAAGTTGTTCTTTGAGAATTTCAGAAGGATACAATTCATGAGGGCTCTAACCCTTATTTATATTTAAAGAGTCTCAGGGTTTTAGAAAACCTCAATTGGATTCGTCTCCAAATCAGCAACGAAATCCTAATCCGTTCTGGAGAGCAGATTGCCTGTTGGTCAACCAGCCGGTCGACCGACCTTGTCCCTCGGTCGACCGGTCGGTCGATAAAGTTCTCTGTCTTTCGGTCGGTCGATCGCTTCTGTCGACCGCTTACTTGCCACAATCGATCAGGCGATCGATCAGGCCGTGCTATGCACGTTGTGCACACTGGTCGACCGGGCCCTCTCCTGGCCTGCTGCGAGCTGCGTTCTCGCTTCTTTTGACTTCCGATCTCTGTGCTATCTCTTCCGATGAGTTTAAAAAAAACTTTTTTGATGTATTTTATCTCCTCTATCTCTTTTCTCCCTATAATTCTCCACCTCGGTGAAGATTTTTCAAATCTGAGCCGAACTCCAACGAACATCTGGCGAAATCGACACCCGATCTCGGTGAAATTGAGACACGACCTCGGCTTGAGCGCTCCAAATGAAATCGACATATAATCTTGGCGAAATCAGCACACGATCTCGACTTGGCCAATAGATGAAGCTGGTTCCTTCAAAAAGGAATCGCCAGCATACATACAATTGATTTCCACCGATCTCTGTTTTCCATTGACTTTGCAAAAGGAAAAAAAAACTTACAAAAAGGGGTCGAGGAGCTAAATTACAAGTAATTCTTTTACAATAAAAAGATTACAAGTAGATCTCCTCTGAGATTCTGGAGAAGTGTGCCGATAAGAGTCTGGTCAGTGCACGACCACTTTGTCCCTTTGACGATGCGATCGATGGGATTCCCTTCTCGACTGGTTCGGGGAATCGGAGAACAGAAGGTTGGTAGAACCCTCTTGTTACTTCTCAAACTGCCTCCACTTGGGAATTTCTTCTCGCCTGGCTCCGAAGATTCCTTGAGAGGGAGAAAAATCTTAGGGTATCAGCACCCTGATTAGAGAAGCAGTTCTCTGAATTCTTAGAAGTAAGAGAATAGATCTCTGTTTAGCCGTCTCTCTCTGTGCGCGTGTCTCTGCCTGTGCGCGTGTGGTGGGCTATTTATAGGGAGAGCAGGGGTATAATTGTCCCTTGAAAGTCTGGAAATAGATTGAGTCAATCTGTTTAAATTTGAAAAGTAGCCTTGCCGCGAGGCTAGAATCAGATTTTGCGAAGTTAGGAATAGCAGGTAGCGTCGATCTTCTGATCTGATTTGATTCTTTTCAAATAACTGAAAGATCTCCCCTGATACTCTTACTTGTTTTAGAAGAGTCAAGAGATTATGATAAACAACTGCCAAATTTGATCTCAGATTTGATCTCAATTAGATTTGATCTTGAATAGATTTGATCTCATATGGAGATTTAATTGGTCAAAGGTGACCATAAAAGACCCACAACAGAGCTGTCGCGTCGAGCTCGCAGCGGAGCTGGATGGAGCATCTGGTGAAGTCAGAAGAAAGCTCTTCAGCGGAGCTGGATAAACATTTATGGCGAAGCTACCGACCATCCTTCTGCGCGGTTGCGTGTAGCTTCGAGCAAAGCTAACTCTCTGCGGAGTTAACTGAGCACTTCAGCCGAAGCTGTAAGTTAGCTCCCTGATAGAGCTTTGAACGGCTTCAAGGCGAAGTTGGACAAATTTAGCCTCTCAAGTGAGGATATCCCCTTGGGCTTATGTGATGCTAAGTGTTGAGCTAACTTAGCATCTTAGACCTGCTTAGGTCTCTTCAAAGATAATCTGGGCTCACTGTCTGCTTCATTGGATCAGTAGAGTCCAAGTTGCTGATTTGTCCCTCGGAGATGGGTAAAAAAACTGGTCGTCAACTTGTCTGCCACTTGTCTTTTGTAAATGTCAACAAGTTTAGACATTGTTCAGGCCAGTCAGGAATCTTGTCTTTTTTAGAGTGTCAACAAGACCCCCTTTAAAGTTTTCGAAAGTCTGCAATGGAATTGTTCAGACTTCGAAATACTTTGAATTGCTTTGATTGATGGCATGTGAAGTACGAACATCGCCATAGTGGTTGAGTTCAGCTTTGCTTTCAATCCTGCTTCCGAATTGGAATATGTTCGCCGAGGAATCGTGTAGATTTGCGATTCTGGGTAGCTTCGCATCTGGGTAGCTTCGCGTTTGGGCCTCCTGGAGTAGATTCGCTTCAAATTGGTCTTGAAACGTCATTCCTTTCCCGAGGCCAACTGCCTTTTGGCAAGTTTCGAGAAGGATTGCTCCTTTTTTGAGGTTAGAATAACCTCTCTTGCATTAACGAAGAAGATCATTGCTTCTGCGCGCATTTCCGAGGGAGACTATTCCCTTTCTCAAGGCTCAGTACTTGAATGCTTTAAATTTTCTCGCGCTTCTAAGCTTGAAGTAGCGGCGGTGTGATCAGACCATGAGGCCTATAAATAGGACACTTGAAGTCCTCTTCAAGGAAACAGTCCATTCTTGACATCTCCTGGTTGTTCAGAGAAGGATACTTAGATCTCTGAAATAGTGGGGGTGCTCACTCTGGTCATTAACCGGCCAAGAACTGGTGAGTCTCGGTCATCCAGAGACTTTCCCAATGGACTAGCGACTTTAGGGAGTTCATCTCCCTTAATTTAGCTTTATCAGCTGCCTCAGGGATTGATTTCCCTTATTCTTCATTCTGTATCTGACTGACCTTGATCTGTTGAATCTGCCTGTTAAATCCGCCTCATAGGCAAGGATTGGGACTTAGTCTCTTCAAGGTTGAGCCAATCTTGCCATATAGGTGGGGTCAAGACTGCGTCCCTTCGGATCAGTCTGGCTTAGCCATATAGGTGAGGCTAGGACTTGGTCCTTTTTTGAGGCTTCTCCAGCCTAACTGCCTTAGGCGGAGCTAAGACTTGCCTTATGCTGAGCTAGCCCATCATCACTCCGCAAGCGAGGATATCCTCTGCTTAACTAAAATCCATCCTTAAAGCGCAACTGGATCGGATATAAATTGCTTTGCCCAAAGAATTTGACTTAGCGTATCATGCTTGCATTTTCCTTTGATTTACTGCTAACTTGTTTCCAGTTTGTATTGCAGTGAACTATGCTCGCCCGTCTTTCATCTTAATGAAAGAGACCAGAAACTTACCTCTTGATTTTCAAGTTGAAACTTTAATCCTAAGCTGGAGGAACAAACTGGAACAGCTGATGCGTGTTCCCAGAAGAGGTTGGCGGTCGCTTATCCGAGATGATCCACTTCGAGAAGGGGCTGGTAGTCGCTTATCCGAGATGATCCTCTTCGGGCAAGAGGACGTCACCTGTAAGGTCTCGGATCCTTCTTTTGCCAATTTTCATCAAAGAAGATCCGACTTTCTGGTGACAACCGGTCCTTTGTCAATTTTCATCAAAGAAGATCCAGCTTCTTGATGACAAAATCTGCCATTATGCGAAAGATTACGGCCTTGTGTAGGAGGAAGGCCTTTCGTGTCCAGTTAGTTTGGCTTGGAAGTAGATAGGACAACTTGTATGCCTTTGGAGCAATGATTCGGTTGTACGAAAGACCACTTTGATGTAGCGTCAATGTATCTTCCCTTTTGAACCAAATAAATGTTTATTTTCTGCTGTTTATCTGCCTTATTTCCCTCCTTTTTGATCCGAGAACACCTGGAGTGGACTAGCTTTGGTATGCCTTTTCCTTAGGAGGAAATGAAAACTCTTAGCCAAGCTAAGCATCTAGCGAAGCTGAAGATAGATTTTCAAATAAGTCAGGAGCCAGTTTCTGGCGTAGCTAGCACGAAATTTCCGCGAAGGTAGAGATGTGCTTTTAGCGGAGCTAAGGCATATTTCTCAGCGAAGTTATTCAAGCGTCGCGCTAAATCAACACTGGACTCATGGCGGAGTTAGCCCTTAGAGGGGCTGAAGTAACGCTTCTTGGGAAGGCGCTTTAGGCGCCGTTTCAAATTAATGTGAAATGACTACCTGCACTCCTTTCGAGGAGACGGAGTTTTAGGCAATCATTAGCCTATAAAAGCCTGATCGGGCTGAAAGAGAAGGCACCACTTCTCTTTGAATTTTCAGAGAACTGTAAATCTCTTCTTCTTTCTCCTACATTTGGAATTTCAAGAACTTCTTCAGTTCTCCAATGGCTCCCAAAAGACGAACAGGAAAGGAGGTAGCAACTTTCACGACAGAGGGTCCTTCTCCTCTTCCGGTCATCGAACGACCTATCGTGGGTAGGGATCTTTCCCTTTTGTGCAGAGATTTTCATCTCTTCTTGAAGCCAATTTCTGGCTATCTTCAGATGAATCCAGGACGATCAATCACGATCCCGTGATCTTAGGGAGTTCAACTCCTTGAAGTTTCCCTCTTGAGTTTTTTTTTTGATTGAAAATTTTAAGCACCGAAGGGTCCCTTCTTCAAGCTTCCAGGCGAAGTTATCCCTTAGGCGGTTCACGTCCTGTTGGATGATAGGATGCGAAGTTAGCCTTAGATGCGTGATTAGAAAAGGACCTTAATGCCCTCGAAATACTTTTTAAGTAGCAGTATTCTTCTGGCAAAGTTAGCTCTTGGGGCTCCTTCGCATTGAGGCCAAGCTTTCAGAGCGAAGCTACTACTTAGATATTTTTCTGCATCCTGCCTCCATGTGGAGTGCGGATTTAAGCTGCAGCTGCGAAGCTGAGCTTCGGGGCGAAGCTATTGTTAGGCCAATTTCGCTCGGAGAGCGAAGCTATGCCTTAACAAAATTACATTCTTATTTTAGCTCTCCTTCAGCCGATGAACTAAGCATAGTTTCTCCTTATTTTTTACAGTTCAATATACTCCTGGTCCTCTGAACAGTCTCTTTGGAACAGCTAGGGGGCTGGACGGCAATGTCAGCCTGCAGTTCTAAGGGCAGGCTTCATTATTCAGCGAACGGAGCGCTCTTGGTCAGGATGTACTTATTCATGCTAGGGATCAACGAACCATAAGGAGCATCTTAACTACTGCTCCCCTTGAAGATTCTGACCGAAGAATCTATCGGAAGCCCGGCTTCATGTTTGAAGATGCAGCGCCAGACAACGATCACCAGCTGCTAGCCGAAGAGGGGCAATGGATTTTCAAATTGGATGGTGAGAAGTACTATCTCCCATCTAGCAAGCGGTATTTTTCCTTGTCCTTCTTTCAATGTGTGACGAAGGCTCGGAAGATGCAGTGGCAAGGGACTCGGACTACTGACTCCGTTCACGTGGGGAAGTTGATGCTCCGTCCCCTGGTTATACGAGGGCGGGTCCTCCTCGCAGTATATTGGGTCTCCACCCTGGGAACGTACTTCCGGACATCCCAGTGGGAGAAAATCCCGCGTTGGCTCAGACTTTTGGGAATCAATTTTTTAAGGTTTATGGCAATTATCCAGCCACTGATTTCAGGACCCTGGAGTGGATTCATCCTCCCAAGGCGTGGTGGAGGGACTTGACTCTATATGTCCTTGCCCATTTTGAAGAAGATTTGGAGAGGCTGGGACTCTACGAGGCCGTTAGGGCGACCTGTTATGGCATTCAGATGAGCGTAGTGAACTTCTACGCCATCTTTGAGTTGTACTGCCCGGCTACAGGGACCTTCTTCACCACTATTGGTGAATTGGGCATGGCTCTGCACGAGATGTGGGAAGTCTCTGCTCTGCCTTTGAGGTCTCTCCTATATGAAGAATATTTCCCGTGCGATGCGGAATTGGCACTTCAGGAGAAGCAGGAGCCCGCCTTATTTGAGACTTACTAGGAGTTGACGTGCCACCTTTACATTTGCTCCAGCATGCATGGGAGCCATAAGGGAGCTTCATGCAGTTTGAAGAGCTGGGGAAATTATTTGTTCCCCGAACTGAAAGGTACTCCTGAAGCGGCTCACTGTGGAGTTGCAGATGAAAACATCTTTCGTCGGATGCAAGATCACTCCCAAGGGGATTTGATTCTGGAAGAAAATGACGGACCCTATGAAATCTGAGTAGAGCACACCAAATATCATCATCGATTTTAGCAAACTGGATGCACGCCCCTTATACAAGCTCAACTATCTTCTCACAGAAAATCAAACATTCATCGAGATCACAACACTTCACCTCTACGTGAACTCCAACTCTTCACCTCTACGTTAAGTCCAAATCAATTTCCGTTGCCAATTCTCGATAACCCAAATATGCCAAATAGCTTCATACGGGTTACATTACCAAATGGTTGCACCTTTACGGCTGCCTATGTACCTGGCCCAAGGGATCAAGTCAACCGTAGTTCATTGAAATAAGCTTCATTGAGCTCAAGCACTTGTGACTGAATCTTCAGCAGCGGACCAAACTGGCTGAGTCATATGAACCCCTCCTTACTCCCGTCATGGAGAATAGTGACCTTCAATTTGAGCTTGTCGCGACCATCAACTTGAGATTCATAATTCTTCACCTGCCTCTTGGATTTATCTTAGTTCCAATAACTGCAGATAATTTGTCATTCTCATCAATGTCTTCAAACTGTTCAGCATTAAAACTGGCTACATAATCTCCACTAGGTGTCATATCCGGTGAAGTCTTTACTGATACTAAACCAACTGGAGGTGATGGAGTAGCATCAACCTTCACCCGCTGCGATACATCCTTGGTCTTTAATCTCACCACCTGCTGAGAGATGGTAGACTTCAACAATGAAGTCTCACCAAATGTGGCATGTTGACTTAACACAATCTTCTTGTTTTCAGGGTCTCATAACCTGTAGCCTTTCATATTTCTTTTGACACCCAAAAATATAAACATTTTTGCTCGGGGATTTACCTTGCCATCTTTGGCACAAAAGTAGGCTGGACTTTCAAATTCTCACAGCAAGCCATGATCTTGAGCAGCTTTCCCAGACCAAACATCCATAGGAGTTTTATCTCCTATCGCAGCTGACGATAATCCATTTATGAGATGGCTAGCATATACAATCACCTCAGCTCAAAATGATTTATCTAATCATGCATTAGACAACAAACATCAAGCCTTCTCCAGCAAAGAGCGGTTTATCTCCTTAGCTAGCCCATGTAATTCATTTGCGAAGTGAGTACCATGATTGATCACATATATTGCATATATATTGTCACATTACCATGTTTATTATCTAATAAATCCTATTAATAAGTCTTATTTTTCTTTATAAAATGCAGGCCCATTGCTAAAAGAAGGGAGAGAAACAAGCCCAAAAGCCCATCAGAATTCTGATTTAATTCAAAATTAATTTGAAATCAGAAAATCAGGGTAGTTCATGGCAAATTAGAGAAGTTAAAAACCGGTTAAAATAAATCTTTCTAAATCAATTGGTTAAAACTAAAGATCAAACGTCGTTTTGTCGAATCCAGGAATTGAAACAGGAAAACCAACATAAGATAAAGGTGAATCAGCAAACGAGGCATCACCACCAACCAGGTGTGACCACCTGGCCACACCATGGCCGTGAAAACGCGGCCAAAATTGCATTTTCGCGGCTTGGTTGGATTTGTTGGCGGAGCGTTTGCCTCCCCTATCTTCCTATACCCTCCCCTGTTTGGATTTTGCCTATAAATACTGCAATTTTCAGAGAAAAGGGTTATCTTTGTTTTTAGGGTTTAGATTCTTTGTTAGATAGTATAGAGAAGTTGTATCTCTATTTTTTTAATTTGTAGTTCATTCTAAATACTAGTGGGAGAGAGGAATAGAGTGATTGTAATCTGAAAATTGAAGTGACATCAATAAAGATTCAAAGCTTCTCTTCTTCTCCAATTCACGGGTATGTCTTATTTTGTTTTCATGTCTTGTTTTACATTATTCATGAGTAGCTAAACTTAATTTCTGGGCTCACTATCATCTCTCTCTTCGATCCCTCTTGTTTTGAATGGTTTTGATGTAAAGAACCGAACAGAATCATATGTATGCCTTAAATTAAGTCTTTCTTCTTTGAAAGTGTTCTTGAAGGCACATGAGGATGGGTTTGGATTTCTAAACTTCTATTTCTTTTAAAACACCACTTGAGCTTGTTTTTATTTCATACTTGAAAGAAAACTTGATGATTTAACATTCAGGTCAAGAGGATTTCTTAAGAAAAAGAGTTTTTCAAACAATCTTATTTGCTTTACTTAAGACTTTCGAAACTCAAGCTTAAGTTTTTACTTATGATCCAGTTGAGGCACTAAGAATTTTAAGAGAAGAACATATCGTTGAGTAGTAAGATAGTAAGCCCAGATCTTTTTTATATGTTAAAAACAACCAAACAATCTTCACTTTTTTAAAAATCACCTTTTCCAAAGCCTTCTCTAAGTTTTCAATTTTTCTTTAAAATTACTTCCTTACTCTCCATTCTCTTTTCAACATAACCCATTCTTTGCTTTTTAAACAAAAACATCGAAAAGTTTTCATCGCATTGCTCCCCGTGGACACGACCCGTTAGCCCAAAGCTAGACGGTAATTCACAGTGCTTTTATTTGCAATCATACCAATTTCAGTGTTCTGGCCAAATTGTAGTAATTTATTCTTGTATCTTTCAATACTACCAATTTGTAGGTCCTTGATCTTCCTACTAGTCTGTTTCTCTGTCATATCCTTCCACTTTACCAGCATACCTAGGACTTCAAACCTTTGTCTCATGAAACATATCTAACAATACCAAGATAAATTATCAATAAAAGAGATAAAGTACCGATGACCTCCCAGCGATGCAGTCTTAGTAGGTCCCCAAATACTTACGTGAACACAATCAAGAAGACTTTCTAATTGGTGAGCAGTAGTGTTGAATTTCACCTTCATCCTCTTATTCAGAACGCCATGTCCATCCATTTTGCAGGTATATGCACCTTCCAATGATCCCTTCTTTGTTGGAGCTTGTAAAGACTTTTCTCCTCCGTGTCTGAGCCTTATCTGCCAGACCTGTGTACAAATATCATCTGAAAAAATAGAGGTCTCTACCTAACCTGTAACTGTACTACCCTTCAAGTAGTAGAGATTATTTTGGCGGACGCCCTTCGTAACCACCATTGGGTCTTTGGTCATTTTGAGAACACCATCTCGTATAGATACCACAAGACCCAACTCTCTGCATAAGGCGCACTGGTTCTTCTTCAGATCTCTGAAACTTGATTGGGATTCGATCTCCTATGATCACCTCTGCCCTTCCGATTGGAACTCCTGCCTCTTATCGCCAACGCCTCTGCTGATGTACCTTCGGAAGAGGACCACCGGTTCTGCCTCCTAACTCCGTAGTTTATAAGAGCAGCAGACATCTCATTATACTTAAGTGTTTGTCTACCATTAATCAAAGAGTAAAGGTCTCACACTTTTCGTCAGGAAGAAAGTTCAATAGAATCACTGTTTTATCCTCTTCATCGATCTTCACATTCACATTAACTAAATCTGTAAGAAGCTTTGTATAACTATTCATGTGTTCGTCAATGGAGAGTTCTTTCTTCATCTGAAAGCGAGAAAACCTCCTCTTCAATTGCAACCGTGACTCGATACTTTTCCTCAGATACTTTTCTCTAGGATCTCCCACAGCTGTCTTGCAGATATTTTATGTAACACATGATCTTAATATCTTGAGTCAAGCAATACCTTATCAAGCCACATGACATTCAATTCATCTTGTCCCAATCTTCTTCAGAAGTATAGAATCGCGTTTTTCTCCAACCGTAGAGTGTCTTCGAGGTTTAATACCGTCAATGCATCCATCACCTCACATCTCCACATACTAAAGTTGTTCTTTCCATTAAACTTTACCACATCAATCTTCAATGGATGTGGATTCTGATTTTCATTATAGATGTACTATCTCCAGCCATCTTCTCAATTGATTCCTCAAAATAATGCGAAAAACAAACAGAGTTAGATTAAAAATTAGATAAAGATAAAATCTTTACTTCAAAGTGACACCCTAGAAGAGTTTTCGAAATAATCTACTCCACCAGATTTGATTCCTCGAGCAATCCAAACGTTGTTCTGAGATTGACACACGATCACACAAACAGCCACCAATGCTCTTGGAATCGACACATGATTCCACGACAAATCTGGGATACTCTGATACCACTTGTTGCGTGCGAAGAGCAACAACGAATGAGAACCCAATGGATGCAGCAGAGAAATACTCAAAGATAAGAATAAAGAAACCAAGAGAAAAAGTCAAACACAAGATTTAACGAGATTTGGCAATTTACCTATGTCCTCAGAGCAAGAGAGAGATTTTATTGATTCAACAATCAATTACAAGTTGTTCCTTTAGGATTTCAGAGGAATACAATTTATGAGGGTTCTAACCCTTATTTATAGCTAGAAAGTCCTAGGGTTTTAGGATACCTCAATTGGAGTCGTCTCCAAATCAGAAACAAAATCCGAATCCGTTAAGGAGAGAAGATCGTCTGTCGGTCGACCGGCCGATCGACCGACCTTGTCCCTCAGTCGCCGGTCGGCCGACCAGGACCAACAGAGAGCTTTGTCTTTCAATCGATCGACCACTTCGATCGACCGCTTACTTGCTACGGTCAGCCGGGCGATCGACCGGGCCGTGTTGTGCACATTGTGCATACTGGTCGATCGAAAGGTCGACCGATGATCGGGGGCAAACTGCACACAAAAAATGTATGTTTTTAAATCAATATTTAAAGTGTGTGCGCTTTGGCTTCCTCGATACTTCCATTATAGTATAGAAGTTAAAACGAGTTGAATCCACAAGGACGAGAGGCGATAGAAACTTACACAGTATGTTCACGTATATGTTAAGTGTTCTTCAAAGTTTTAAAGAATCAAAAGAAAAGAAAATAAAGAATGAAAAGAGTAGTACGGTGAAAACAAAGAAGTGAGGAACATAAAAGAATGGTATTTGTGATTTTGTTTTTATATCTAAAATAAAGTAAAAAGAGAAAGAAAACCCATGGCTACTAACTACTAATTGCTCCATTAATCATGCTAACCTCTTAGTGATAGTTGCCTCACATGAATCCTTGGCCATCACTAGTCCTTGGTTCAAGAGCGTTTCAAAGCATGACTCATACGATAACTTTCACATCCAAACTCAGCACAAAAAGTGCAAGTTACACTTAAATCATCAAAACTAAATAAGAGTAAGCATGGAGTAAAGTAATGTTTGCTTGTCAGATAGTTAAGATGTTAGAGTGTTAGAATCCATCATCATGAGCCATCAATGGCTCTTGCAAGAGCAAGACCAAGTACATGCTATTAGATTCATGTGAATTATCAAGTAAGAAATTAACAAGTTAGTGGTTAGTAGTAAGTTGCCATGAGAGAAAATTAGCTAAACATGTAAAAAGAGTTAGAGAAGAAAACAAAGAGAGATAAAGAGAGAACCTTTCATATCTTATCACCTTCTATTACAATTATTCTTACTTTCCAACCATGTATCACTCTCTCTCTTATTACAAGATCTAAAAGAAATGAAAAATACAAAAGAGGAGGAAGAAGAAGAACTAAACTAAACTACCCAAAACTACAACAAGGGAAAAACCCTAAAAATTAACCTAAAAACACTTCAATAACTCCCCTCCCTGGGCTCTGAAAAACCCCAGGTATTTATAGACGAAGAGGAGTATCAGGGTACAGATACGGAGCCGCGCGTCAAATCTTGGCGCGCGACTCCACACCAGAGCCACGAAAACGCGGCCCAGGCCGCGTTTTTGCGGCTGTACCAGGGCGGCGTGCGCAGCGCCGCCTGCTGCGCGTTGCCCGCTTGTCTCCCTGTCAGCTGCATGTCCCGGTTTCTGGGTTTGAGCCCTTAGTTTTGACAAAATCACTCTCCAAGGTCAATGGCTATCATTATAGGCTTTTAATTACCAATTAAATAGTGATTTTAGGTCTTCTTCTTCATTTCATATCATAGACCTAGAAACATACAAGAGAGATATTATTAGCAGAATTTAATATTAAATAAATGTGAAGATCTGGTATGAAATATGCAGTTTTAGAGACTAATCAACCGGGCCCTATCTTCTGGCCTGCTGTGAGCTGTGTTTTCACTCCTTTTGGCTTCTGATTTCTGCGCTATCTCTTCCAATGAATTTAGAAAATCTCTTCTAATGTATTTTATCTCGTCTATCTCCTCTCTCCCTACAAAGATGTGTTTCGAGATTCGAGCCACTTGCTCTACGTCCCCACCTTCACCGCAATAATAGATTTTCATATACTTCACTTCTCTTACACCCAATGATCCAATCCTGTAAGATCCGGAACAAGTCGAGCTTGTAAGCTCTACAGAGGTCGCAACCTCAACAAATTTCAACAATACAAGAAAATGGTGATCTCTTCCAAATCACAGGTGCTCAACAAAAACAATCCTATAAACTGGAGTAGAGAGTGGAATCTCAAGATTGTGTGGGTGAGAAAACTTGTAAAGGCTTTGAAATGGAAACATAAAGGTAAGAGAGATTTGGATTTTAGGGCTCTAAACTTGAAAATCTTGTACAAATTGTATATCTTGTGCATTTGGGGTATTCTACAGTGCCTCTATTTATAACAGAGCAAATATAGACGTTCAAATCCAAAAATAGTCATTTAGAGATAATCCAGTATAGTCCAAAACAAAATATAACCGTTATAGGCAAAATCTGTACTTTTGCATAGTTGGCGGTCTACTACCAACGACTAGAAAAAGAGTCGTTGAGTCTGTGGTCGACCGCTCGGTCGATCGAGCTCAAATAGAGAGCATTGAAGCTCTGTCGTCGACTGAATCCACAGCTTGGATACGTCCACAAGCCGGTGCATATCCGGTCGACCGGGCGGTCGTCCGTAGAAGCAAGCTCAACTGGCTCTGCTGGCGGTCGACCGGGCGGTTAACCGATGTAACCAAATTTTGAAACATTTTGTATTTTAAAATCATTTTAAGAAATCTTTTAAATACACTTTGTTAAATTTTGCAAAAAAATAGTTTATACAAATTCTCTTGATATAATCTATGTGATCAAAAATCAACATGACATATAAACTCTTGAAACTTCTTTTTGCAATAACAAAGTCATATTGAAATAAATTTTTTGAAACTCAGTTTTCTCAAGAATGAATTTCTATACAATGAAATTCAAAACTAAATTTTTTTTGATCTTTTGTAAGAAATCTTGAAATCAATTTTGTATGTGTATATTATTTATGAATCTTTCAAATTCTAAACAAGATTTTGACAAAACTAAATTTTACATATATAAAAAACTTTTATTCTTTAGAAGCTTTAACACATCCAAACTTGATTCCCCGAGCTTGACTCTTTTTTGAGTATATTGTGCGTTCTTCGTGCTTGAGCTCTTGAATCAACTTGTGTTACCTTCAAGTTTGACTTTGAGTTTTTTGTTGAAACTAAGCAAACATGCTAAGACTTGTTAAACCTGTAATTCTGAACACTCAAAAAAATTATTCGTATAATAATAATAACTATATGAGACAACTATTATAAAAACTAGAGTGATAGACCTTTGGGTCAACAGATGCTGCCTTTGATAAAGCTTCAAATTTTCATGAGATTTACCGGCTGTTATTTGCCTTAGCAGGAGTGAGGATAAGCTTTTGTGCTGAATATTAGTTGACAGTTTGAAGGCAAGTTGCAGGCTCTTTTTGCTTGAAAGAGAATCATGCTCGAGGGAGTTTCCCGCAAGAAAATAATATTTAGAACATTTGTTGTGCCCCCCAGACACCCACACGTTATGCGCAGCGGTTCGCGAAAGAAGAGACACAACAACCACCACTTGATCTTGAGGAATCCACCCACCGGACGGAAACTCAATTCAGCCGGAGAAACAATCAACGCAACAGGAACAACCACCAATAGAGCAAAGCAATCAACGCACAAATTTAACGAGGTTCGGCCAACGTGCCTACGTCCTCGGGGCAAGGGAGAGAGATCTTTATTGATTCAACAATCAATACAAACAATTACAAGAGAGAATTCTTGAGGGAGGCAAGGGATTCTTTGTTTTTCTCTGGGTTACAATACATGAGGGCCTCCAGCCTCTATTTATAGCCACAGAGTCCCTGAATTTATGGAAACCCAGGTTGGATTCAATCCCAATCAGAAAAGGAATTCGAATCCTAAAAAGAAACTCCAGCCGCTTCTGTCGATCGACCGGCCGGTCGACCGACCCATGCCACTATCGACCGGCCCGATCGACCGTGCTTACCCGAGAGCGAGGCTACTTCAATCGGTCGACCGGGGCCGGTCGACCGCTCCAACCTGTGTACGCCCATGCACGCCGGTCGACCGGGCCGGTCGTCTGGCCTCCTCCAACGGTCGACCAGGACAACGACCGAGAGCACAAATTGCATGCTCCATGCGACGTTCCTTGTTCCTTTGTCGTCCGATCTCCGTGCTATCTTCTTCCATCTCCTCCATCTCCTCTATCTCCTCTCTCCCAATAATTCTCCACCTCGGTGAAGATTTTCTAAATCTGAGCCGATCTCCAACGTACCCCAGTCTATCACCTGGCGAAATCGACACACGATCTCGGCGAAATCGACACACGATCTCGGCTTGCGTGCACCGGATGAAATCGACACACGATCTCAGCGAAATCAACACACGATCTCGGCTTGAAATCTGTAGCTCAGCTATCCACTGGAATGCACCACACATGCCTTCCTTACACTTCACCTTAGGAGAACTTCCATACATGCCGAACACCGAACGTGGCTCCTATTCTGCAACTTCACGACCTCACGAAGAACTCATCATGAGCCAACATTGACTCTTTAACTGACTAGCTCTAACAAGTTTACATGTCTTCAGCTGACGGTCCAACCAAGTCTGCGTAGAGCACACCAAAAATCATCATCGGCTTCAACTGGATGCACACTACTCCTTATGTAAGCTCAACATCTTCTCACCAGAAGATCAACCTGTTCATCGAGATTACAACACCTCACCTCTGCGTGAAGTCCAACTCTTCACCTCTACGTGAAGTCTAATCGGCCACAACACTTCACCTCTACATGAAGCCTCTCCACCTCTACGTGAAGCTCCAATCGGCCACAACTTTTCACCTCTACGTGAAGTTTCAATCAGCTTCTCGAAACCCAAATAGCTTCATACGGGTTGCATCACCAAATGGCTGGGTCTTTACGGCTGCCTACGTACCTTGCCCAAGGGACCAAGTCAACCGTAATTCATTGAAATGAGCTTCATTAAGCTCAAGCACTTGTACCTGAATCTGCAGCAGCGAACCTATCTGGCTGAGTCATATGAACCTCCTCACGACCATCATGGAGAACAACGGCCTTCAACTTGAGCTTGTCGCGATCACAAGCTTGAGATTCATGCTTCTTTAACTACGAGCGTGATTTTACTTTGGTTTCAATGGCTGCAAACAACTCGACATCCTCAATAATGTCTTCAACCTGTTTAGCATCAACCTTGGCTACATGATCTCCACCCGGTGTCATATCCGGTGAAGTCTTCTCTGATGCAGACCAACTGGAGATGGTAGAGTAGCATCAACCTCCACCCGCTGCGATATTTCCTTGGTCTCTGTCCTCTCCACCTACTGAGAGACAGTGGACTTCAACACTAAAGTCTCTCCAAATGTGACATGCGTACTCAACACGATCTTCTTATTTTCGGGGTCCCACAACCTGTAGCCATTCCTTTTGACACCCAAAAACACAAACCTCTTTGCTTGCGGATTCACCTTGCTACTCTTGGCAATGAAGTAGGCCAGACTTCCAAACTCCCACAGCAAATCATGATCTTGAGCAGCTTTCCCAGACCAAATTTCCAATGGAGCTTTATCTCCTATCGCAGTCGATCTATTCATGAGATGGCTAGCATACACAATCGCCTCAGCCTAAAATGATTTGTCTAATCCTGCATTAGACAACAACCATCGAACCTTCTCCAGCAAGGAACGATTTACATTCTTAGCCACCCCATGTATACCTGTTGTGAAGTAAGTAGCAATTCCAGTGTTCTGGCCAAATTGTAGGAATTGGTTCATGTCTCTTCCAATATTACCAATCTGTAGCTCCTTGATCTTCCTACCTATTTGCTTCTCCATTCTTCCTCTCCACTTCACCAACATATTTAGGACTTCACACCTTTGTCTCATGGGATATATCCAACAGTGTCTAGATAAACTATCAAATAAAGAGACAAAGTACTTGTGACCTCCAAGCGATGCAGTCTTAGCAGGTCCCCAAACGCTTACGTGAACACAATCAATAAGACCTTCTGAGCGGTGAGTGCTGGTGCTGAATTTCACCTTCTTCTTGTCCAGAACGTTGTGTTCACCTTCCAAGTTGCAGGTAGCAGCACCTTCTAACGATCCCTTCTTTGCAGGAGCTCGCAAAGACCTTTCACCTCCATGTCCGACCTTTACCTGCCAGACCTCCGTGCAACCATCATCTGAAGAACTAGAAGTCTCCACCCGACCTGTAACCGTACTACCCTTCAAGTAGTAGAGATTGTCCCAGCGGACGCCCTTCATCACCACCATCGAGCCTTTGATCATCTTGAGAACACCATCTCGAACAGATATCACCAGACCCGATGATTCCAAAGCACCAACAGAGATAAAATTCCTTTAGAGTTGAGCTACATACCTCACCTCCTTCAATTCTCGTACTATCCCATCATCCATCTTGATACGGACTGTACCCATCCCTTCTATTTTACACGGATGGTCATATCTCATGACCGTGTAACATTCATCTAGCTTCTCAAAGCTAGAAAACCAGGCCCTGTTCGGGCACACATGATAGGTGGCTCCGCTATCTAAGATCCACTTAGCATTATCTGAGTTACAAACAGTAGGGTAGTAACAGAGAGAGTGAATACCGATGAGTCCGAGTCTGATCCATCTGCCTGTGAGGTATTGCCTTGAGTATTGACCACCTTTGCAAGATTTGCCTCAGTCTTAGACTCCACCTTCTTACCTTTGGCCTTCAGGCATTCAGCTTTCCAGTGTCCTAGTTCCTTACACAAGGCACATTGATTCTTCTTCAGATTTCTGAAGCCTGATCTGGACTTTGATCTCCCCCGATCATCTCTTCCCTTTCAATTAGAACTTCTGCCTCTTACCTCCAATGCCTCTGTTGTTGTGCTTCCTGAAGAAGACCGTCGATCCTGTCTCCTTGCTTCATAACTCACAAGTGCAGCAAACACCTCATCGTAGTTAAGGGATTGTCTACCATTGAGAAAAGTAAGAGTAAAGGCCTCATACTCTTCCCTAGGAAGAGAATTCAAAAGAATTACCGCCTTATCCTCTTCACTAGTCTCTACATCCACATTAACTAGATCTGTAAGAAGCTTCGCGTACTGGTTCAAGTGTTCGTTGACGGAGCATCCTCTTTGCATTTGAAATCCATAGAGCTTACTTTTCAACTGCAGTCGCGATTCTATGCTCTTCGTCAGATAGTTCCTTTTCAGGATCTCCCACAGCTGCCTCGCAAATGTCTCATGCAACATCTGATACTTGATGTCTTGTGTCAGACAAGACCTGATCATGCCACACGCCGAACGGTTCATCTTGTCCCAATCTTCTTCCGTCGTTAATGCGCGCTTCTTCTCCAACCGTAGAGTGTCTTCGAGGTTTGATGCCGTCAGCGCATCCATAACCTCACACCTCCACATACCAAAGTTGTTCGTCCCGTTGAACTTCACCACATCAATCCTTGGATGTGAATACATGGATTTCACCGATGTGCTTTCTCCAACCATCTTCTCAACTGATTCCTCAAACCAATGTGGAAACAAACAGAGTTAGATAAAATAAACTAGATAAAAACAGGATCTTTACCTCCACGTGAAACCCTCGAAGAGTTTCCGAAGCAATCTACTCCACTAACTTGATTCCTCGAGCAATCTTCACACGTTGTTCTGAGATCGATACACGATCCTATAAACAGTCCCAACTCAGATCCGAGATCGACACACGATCTCCGCCAATCAACAACAGATGCCCTTGAATCAACAGATGATCCCACGTCGAATCTGGGATGCTCTGATACCACTTGTTGTGCCCCCAGACACCCACTCGTTGTGCGCAGCGGTTCACGGAAGAAGAGACACAACAATCACCACTTGATCTTGAGGAATCCACCCACTGGGCGGATACTCGATTCAGCCAGAGAAACAATCAACGCAGCAGGAACAACCACCAATAGAGTAAAGCAATCAACGCACAAATTTAACGAGGTTCGGCCAACGTGCCTACTTCCTCGGGGCAAGGGAGAGAGATCTTTATTGATTCAACAATCAATACAAACAATTACAAGAGAGAATTCTTGAGGGAGGCAAGGGATTCTTTGTTTTTCTCTGGGATACAATATATGAGGCCTCTAGCCTCTATTTATAGCCACAGAGTCTCTGAATTTATGAAAACCCAGGTTGGATTCAATCCAATCAGAAAAGGAATTCAAATCCTAAAAGGAAACTCCAGTCGCGTCTGTCGGTCGACCAGCCCATGCCACGGACCCATGCCACGGTCGACCGGCCCGGTCGACCGCGCTTACCCGAGAGCGAGGCTACTTCAGTCGGTCGACCGGGGCCGGTCGACCGCTCCAACCTGTGCACGCCCGTGCACGCCGGTCGACCTGCCCCCTCCACCGGTCGACCGGGACATCGACCCGGAGCACAAATTGCCTGCTCCATGCGCCGTTCCTTGTTCCTTTGTCGTCCGATCTCTGTGCTATCTTTTTTCATCTCCTCCATCTCCTCTATCTCTTCTCTCCCAACAACATTGACACTATAATCGATGGCAAACTTAAATTTGGAAGCAAAATGGAGGCACGGTATCGGAGTTGGATTCAGAGTAGAGTTGAAGCACGATAGAAGGGTCCTGAAGTTGAAGCAGGCAGCAGCCACAAGCATTGTTATTGCTTTTTGTTTGGCTCAGCAGGCAGCAGAAACCAACTATCCTGTTGCCATTGCTGCTGTGATGATGCCGTCTCCATGGTTGAAGCGGATATACGTGGAGAGGACGATAAAGCTACAGGCAGTTGTTGAGACCTGAAAGGAAGAGAGAGACACAGATTGTGTGCTTGGCTGCCATATCTCCCCTCTTCTTGCTCATAAATTTCAAGCCTTTTAGAGGATTAGACCACCTTTAACCTTATATTATTTTAATATGTCAACTATAGACCTCTGACAGTTTGAGACCAAAAATGGTGACAAGCCCTTCATGTTCATGTTTGATTTTGTTACAAGCACACTTTAACCTGAATCCTGACCATGACCCAAGTTGCACAGTTGTGCCCAATTCAGTAATAATAAAGATAAGTTTGTGTATTTTTTGGGGGGAAAAAATTTGCACATCAACAACCTGGACCCTACTTGATTTTATGAATGGGTATAACTTTTTGACCCAGTATATATCCGCTTATAAATGGGTATTGTACAGATCCGAGCCCGGGTATCGGGGATTTGTAACATACCTGCTCGGACCACGTATGCCTCAACTCTCCTTCATGTGTGATGTTCACATTAATTAGATTGACTAAGACTTATTTTGATCCAAAATCTTAAGCTGATAAATAAAGATCCAACTTTTTTTTATTTATTTTTAACGTTTACATTGATGGAGACTATTCAGATTGCACATAACTCAATATCTAGGTAGAGGTAAGAATAACATAGACAGCAACATGAACCACAAACGACATCCAAAAATTACATGGACAATGGCATATTGACAGTAACATGGACCACAAACAACATCCAATAGTTACATGGACAATGACATATGGACAATAAATGACATCCAACAACTGTTGGCTACAAACATTATTAAAATTAAGTCATCTTTGGGCCACAATCAAACTGTGATACTAATTTGTTATGACAAAAAGCAATGTAGGGGAAACTAATCAATGAAGATATAATATGAGTTGAGACCTATTCTGATCCAAAAGTTTAAATTGATTGGTAGAGGCTCAACTTTCTCTGTGTTCTTCACTTTCCCCCATATATTTGATGTGGGACTACTCACATCACACAATAATCTCGTTAACTTGCTACCCAATTGGCTGCTTATCCGAGGGTCAGGAGGTGCCGCGTCGGCATCTCATTCTTTGATGATAAGAACCTAAGAAAGATACGAACAATGAACAATACCCTAGGAGGGACTCATATCATCTCTCGTTTTGTTTACCCTAGACCTCATGTCCACTGAAAAGAGATTTTACTATTGTGCTACAGTGAACAATCCTGCGTGCATTTCACCATCGCGATTTTCTTTTTCTTAGCCATTGTTATTGTTCAATATACTTTGGGATTACACTTCAAAACAATAAACTATTCCACATCGTTCTTAATCAACCATAGATTTCAATACATAAAATAGCACTCATCAGTGGTGATGCCACACCTGTATGGGCCAAACTGGGCTTTAGCAATGGGCCTTAGCCATTATGGGTCGTGATATTACTCATATAAATAAACTCGAGAATTTCAATCCCTGGAGAGAGAGATTTGGGATCATGGAACCCTTTTCAATTAGATAAGAATGATTTGCTGCATAAAATGTACTCCAAAATGTTAGATTAAAACTTAAATAAACTTCATGATAATTAAATCATCTATCATGGATCTAGAATCAATATACATCTCAAGAAGAAATATACAAATGCATATACATACCTGAAGCCATGTGAAGGATTGATGAAAATCTCAGTCCCTTTCTTGATCCTTGAAAACCCTAATCTGTATAACTCCTTCTTCTCTCTGTCTCCTTCTCTTTTCACAAACCCCAAAAAACTGAAATTGATGGCACCACAAAAAGGGGAAGAGTTTGTTTTCCTATATGGAGGAGAGATGAGGATCTACAATTTCAAGTAACTATATGTGATAAAACCACCCATCATGGCCCTTTCTATCCCATATAATTATTATTAACCTTATACAATGTAACCTTTATATTTGGGCATACACAATATCAGTTAGGCTATAATTATGGAATCCAATTAAAAAAAAACCCAAAGGTTAGTGGGCCACTTAATGTGAGATTAACATTCTCCCACTTGGACCACTAGCCGATTATAGTACAACCTTAGAAAACAAATAAAAAGAAAAACTCATTTTAAAAACATTTTGACTCCATTGAATTCCATACTGAAAAACTTTGACACGTGATCACGAATTTAAAAAACAATAACTGATAAGCCCAAAAAATGATATATTGTAATACTGCAATTAGCTTGGACCACCAATGTGAGTCATAGCGGTTATACAACATCTATGTCATACTCCCTTCTACGTACCACAACATTGATAACCCTCACTAATAGAGTTTATAACCAAAATGACCCCTGTAATTAGTCTTGTCAAGACTTTTCCTGTTTAACAAACATCCATACATAATATGTGCACACATAGTTGGATAACAGGAAATACAGAAACAAACTTTTATTGCGCAATAATGTCAATTACATAAGCACCATACATTACAGATTACTCAAAAGACCCATTCTAATAACATGTTCTTTGAATGTCTTTGGAGGTAATCCCTTGGTCAATGGATCAGCAACCATAAGAGTGGTACTTATATTCTCAATTGACACCCGTTGTTTCTGAACTCTTTCTCTAACGACTAAGTACTTAAGTTCCATGTGTCTGGAACCACTAGAGTACTTACCATTCTTAGAGAAGAAAACAGCTGTTGTATTATCACAAAATATCTTCAGCGGCCTGGCAATAGAATCAACTACACCAAGTGCTGAGATGAAATTGCGTAACCATAATGCATGATCCGTGGCCTCGAAACATGTTATGAACTTAGCCTCCATCGTGGATGAAGCAGTAATAGACTGCTTTACACTCTTCCACGAGATTGCCCCACCTGCTAGCATGAATATAAAGCCTGAGGTAGACTTTCTGCTATCTGGGCAACCAGCAAAATCTGAGTCCGAATAACCGATCACTTCCAACTGATCTGATCTCCTATATGTGAGCATATGATCCTTCGTCCCTTGAAGATACCGCATCACTTTCTTTGCCAATTTTCAATGTTCCATTCCTGGATTACTCTGGTATCTTCCTAACATTCCAACAGCAAAACTGATATCTGGCCTGGTACAAGTATGTGCATACATCAAGTTCCCAACTGCTGACGCATACGGAACTTTCTGTATTTGTGCCTTTTCTAAGTCATTTCTAGGACACTGACTCCCACTTAATTTGTCACCCTTCATGATGGATGCACAACTGGCTGAGCAAAGTTCCATATGAAATCTTTCCAAGACTCGATTGATATAACCTTTCTGAGACAGTCCTAGCAATCCTCGAGATCTATCCCTGAAGATCTCTATGCCAATGACATAAGCTGCCTCACCCATATCAACCATCTTAAAGTTCTTGGTAAGATAGTCTTTAGTTTCATACAGCAAACCAATATCACTACTGGCTAACAAAATATCATCCACATACAGAACCAAAAAGATAAACTTGCTCCCACTGATCTTCAGATATATACACTGATCAACAGTGTTTTCTGTAAATCCGAATGAGGTAATGGTATCATTAAACGTTATATACCATTGCCTGGAAGCTTGTTTCAATCCGTATATGGATTTCTTTAATTTGCAAGCCAAGTGTTCTTTTCCTTTCTTTGCGAACCCTTCAGGTTGCTCCATGTAAATTTCCTCATCCAAATTTTCATTCAGAAAAGCTGTTTTCACATCCATTTGATGTAACTCTAAGTTATAATGAGCTACAAGGGCCATGATGATTCTAAAAGAATCCTTCTTTGATACTGGAGAGAAGGTTTCTTTATAATCAATGCCTTCTTTCTGAGTGAAACCTTTAGCCACAAGTCTGGCTTTATATCGTTCGATATTGCCTTTGGAGTCGCGCTTGGTCTTAAAGACCCATTTACACCCGACTTTCTTACAGTTACTAGGCAATTCGACGAGATCCCAGACTTTGTTTTGGTCCATAGATTTCAACTCATCATTCATAGCATCAATCCATTTGCTAGAATCATTACTTTCAATGGCTTGTGAAAATGAAACTGGATCTTTATTAATCCCAATATCGAAATCAGATTCCTATAGATACACCACATAATCATCTGAAATGGCAGATCTTCTTTCCCTTTGAGATCTCCTCAAACCTGCCGGTTGTGGTGGTTCTACAACATTTTCAATGGCGATATCCTCATGAAGTGGTGAACCATTATCATTATGTTGTTCTGGTGACTCAGCTTGATGATCAAGCTGAGGGACAACAATTTCTCTTGAAGAAAAGGGTATTGGGATATTTACCCTTATCACTTCAAGATCTACCTTTCTAGGTTCATCGCTCCCACTAATTTCACCATTCTTAAGGAATCTGGCATTACCAGTTTCAACAATTCTGGTACTATGGTTAGGACAATAGAATTTGTACCCTTTAGACTTATCTGGATAACCAATGAAATACCCAGATATGGTCCTGGAGTCTAATTTCTTTTCTTGTGGATTATATATTCTAGCCTCTGCTGGACAACCCCAAACATGTAAATGTCTTAAACTAGGTTTCCTACCAGTCCACAACTCGAAAGGAGTTGTTGAGACTGCCTTACTAGGAACCCTGTTCAAGATATACATAGCAGTCTTTAAGGCTTCATTCTACAATGAATTAGGTACATTAGAGAAGCTCATCATGCTCCTAACCATATCCATAAGTGTCCGGTTTCGCCTTTCAGCAACTCCATTCTGCTGAGGCGTACCTGGCATTGTGTATTGAGCACAAATACCATGCTTTTCTAGAAATTTGGCTAATGGGCCAGGATTCTGTCTTGACTCATCATATCTTCCATAATACTCACTTCTTCCATAATACTCACCACCTCGGTCTGATCTCATGATTTTAACTTTTCTATCTAATTGTCTCTCGACTTCTGTAATGAACACCTCAAGGATGTCAACAGCCTGAGACTTTTCATGAATTAGATATACATAACCATAACGAGACAGATCATCTATAAAGGTGATAAAGTATCTCTCTCCTGTAAAACATGAAATAGAGAGCGGTCCGCAAATATCTGTATGAATAATCTCAAGAAGCTCTTTGCTTCTTGTGGCACCTTTCTTGGTGTGTTTGGTTTACTTTCCTTTTATGCAATCCACACACACACACACCAAAATCAGTGAAGTCTAGGTTATCCAAAATCCCATTCTTCACTAATCTTTCAATTCTATCCCTGGAGATATGCCCCAGTCGTCTATGCCACAAGATAGAAGATTTTTTATCAATTAAGCCACGTTAGAACCAACATTTGAATGCAGGGTTAAAAGAGATTGTGCAAACTCATAATTCAAGGAAATTTTATACAAATCATCACATAAAATTTCATGTCCAACTGAAATTGAATTAAACATCAAATTGAGTTTTCCACAACCAAATAAAACTGAATATCCAACAACATCTAATTTGGATAAAGACATTAAATTCCTAGAAATCGAAGGTACATAAAAAGTGTCTACAAGATCCATCTGATGACCCGTCTCTAAGAGTAGTCGATAAGTTCCAACATACTCGACCTCCACTTTGAGACGGTTCCCCATAAAGACAAATCTTTCACTTTCCTTCGGTTTCCTGATTGTAAGGAATCCCTGCATTGAATTAGTTATGTGAGTTGTGGCTCCAGAGTCAATCCACCAAGTATTAGAAGGAACTTCAGCAAGATTTGATTCATAACATACAAAAGAAAGATTCATACCTTTCTTTTCGAACCAAGCCTTTCCCTTGTTGCAATCCTTCTTCACATGTCCTTTTCTGCCACAAAAGTAGCATTTGACAGTGAAAGTCTTTCCATGACCCTGGCTACTTTCCCCAGGTTCATTCCCTTTCTTTGGTGGAAACCTCTTACCTCTTCCATACTTTCCCTTCTTGTGTATAGCTCCTTGAGTTACTGCTAACACCGAGTGATGTCCTTCTTGCCTCAGTCTCACTTCCTCTTGAATACACATATTAGTCAGCTCATTCAGATTCCACTTATCCTTATGAGTATTATAGTGAATCTTGAATGGTCCGAATTGAGGAGGAAGTGAGTTAAGGATGAACTGTACCAAGAAGGATTCATCTACTTTCATTCCCAGTGTTTCTAACTTTGCAGCTTTATCAGTCATATTGAGGATATGTTGTTGGACTCCTCTACTACCATCATATTTCATGGTAGTTAACTCAGCCATAAGAGTGTCAGCCAATGACTTATCAGCAGATTTAAACCGGTCTTTAACAGCAGTTAAAAGTTCTAAAGTATTAGCAGTCTGAGGGAGTGATGTTTTGATATTGTTGGCAATGGTCATCTTAATGAACATGAGACTGAGTCTGTTCGACCTTTCCCAGGCTTTAACATGACTAACTTGATCTGCTGTACTTTCAGCAGTGATTTCCTCAGGTTTCTCAACTAAAAGAGCCATGTCAAGATCCAGTACACCCAGTGTGAATTGGACATGTTCAAACCATTCAGAAAAGTTTGTACCATTCAAGGCTGGAATGCTAGATGCATGAGAGTGAAGGAAAGTGGGAACGTTCACTGAAACAAAATAGGACAATGCTCACATTAAGGCCTCGAATCAATACAAAAACATTAAATTTAATGAAGATGAACTATTGATATCACTTTGATTTCTCCTTTGGGCGAAACCTAAGCATATCCAGTGTTCACTCTACAGGTGAGACCTTTTATCACCTATGTAGGTCTAATATAATTTATGCCACTTAGACAGTAAGTCATGTTACCTTTGGGTATCCAATTCTACACCACTAAGTTGCATAAATCACATTACCCTACCCGTTCATAATTATTTGAAAGAGACTTTCCTTTGGGCCAGTCCCAATCTCCTAACTAGAACCGCCACCGAGAATATTATTGACTTTAATGTCACCTTTGGTGACAAATCTTTTATGTAGTTGTATATTCATAAGGCTTACTAATGTAGGTCACTTTGGCAACTACTAAATCAATAAACCGTATGAATATAAAACTAACCAATAATATTCTCTAACCTTTTATTTGAGTTATTCTATAATACTCCAATATTATCACTTGACCAATTCAATCAATATTAACACAATAACATTAAATGTGTAACATATATTTATGATTAAATTAAACAAACATTAGTCGACTGGTCAAGGTAGTACTAGTCGACTTGTGGCAAGTCAAGTCGACTATAAAGGAAATCCCAGTCGACTAGGGTCAAGTCAAGTCGACTATATAATTTAGGTCTAGTCGACTAGGGCAAAGTAAGTCGACTATAAATGAAGGGCTAGTCGACTAACAGAGAAACAGAGAACCACACATCTCTCGGGTCAACCTGTTAGTCGACTATAGCAAGAGAATAAGTCGACTATACTTATTATTAGTCGACTACCTAAAAGATCAAGTCGACTCCTGAAGTGAAACAGAGAGTTATTAACATTCTGGAAATAGACCTAGTCGACTAGTATTATGGGCAAGTCGACTAACAGTCGATGAAACAGTTATCGACATGCGGTTTCTGTTTAATCGACTGAAGCCAAATTTTAAGAAAAAATTAGGGTTTCTAATACTAATTTTGATCCAGATTTGCATAATCAGAGGAATATGAATAGAATTTTATTTTGAAACAATTAGACAAAACCTCTTTTAAAAAATTCTACAGTTAAAAGATCAAAATTTCATTTTGAAACAATTAATCAAAAACCCTAATTTATGAATTTTAGGCCTCAACAGGAATTGTCCATAATTTTAATTCTGAGATGTATTGATTCTAAAACGAAGCTCTGATACCAAATGTTAGATTAAAACTTAAATAAACTTCATGATAATTAAATCATCTATCATGGATCTAGAATCAATATACATCTCAAGAAGAAATATACAAATGCATATACATACCTGAAGCCATGTGAAGGATTGATGAAAATCTCAGTCCCTTTCTTGATCCTTGCAAACCCTAATCTGTAGAACTCCTTCTTCTCTCTGTCTCCTTCTCTTTTCACAAACCCCAAAAAACTGAAATTGATGGCACCACAAAAAGGGGAAGAGTTTGTTTTCCTATATGGAGGAGAGATGAGGGTCTACAATTGCAAGTAACTATATGTGATAAAACCACCCATCATGGCCCTTTCTATCCCATATAATTATTATTAACCTTATACAATGTAACCTTTATATTTGAGCATACACAATATCAGTTAGGCTATAATTATGGAATCCAATTAAAAAAAAAACCCAAAGGTTAGTGGGCCACTTAATGTGAGATTAACACAAAAAACTTGATTGATATTAGATTGAATAATGATATCCTTTTCAATTAGATAGAAAGAATTATCACACAAAAATGTGCTTCTAATAAATACTCCATGGATAACTATAGGAAGAAAAAATTATCCAAGTAACGAAGTAATTATGCAGAGTTTGTACTTTGGACATGGCACGAACAAGAAGAACCTAACGATACATTTATTCGAGTCATCTCAAGCTGGCAGTGGTCACTTTGGTTTTCATCCCGATCCGTTGGAAAAAGAAAAAATCTGCGTTGCTTTCGTATGGCTAGATTCATATTGAGAGTGATTCCGATCTAAAATTTGCTTACAAAGCCGTTCCTGGCTCAGGGCTATCAGGGCGGCCGTCCACGGTCTAAAATCTAAGGGTTCGAAATTTTATTTAGGATATTTAAAATAAATAACTGAAATAATTTTTATTTCCTATGCAGACATGCATGCAGCGGCTGCGTGAGGACTGAGGCACCTCTTCCACTTCACCTTTCAACCCCCACTCCCAAAAAAAAATAAAATAAAATAAAAATTTATTACTGGCTCTCATCAGCTCGCTGCAAGGAGTCAAGAACCAGCACTCCAGCTCCAGCGTGCTCCCCCAACTTGCTCCAGGCTCTAGCAGCGGACCAGCGGTCCAGGCTCCAACTCAAGACTCCGGCTGCTCTACTACTCACTTCCCACTGCAGCTCCGACTTCGCCCTCAACAGCTCAACAAGCTCGCTCAGGCAGCGGTCCAGCGGACTCCTCCCACTAGCTGAGCCACTGAAGAATTGCTCAAGGTCAGTTAAAACCTCCCATTTTTTTTGCTTTGCCTTGTCTTCGTTGGCCATATTAATTATTTGGAGGTCATAGATTAAAGAAGAATTGTTAAAAAAAATGCTGTGACATATTTGTTAATTATTTTCTCTTTTTGTTTTTCATTTTGAGATAGAAATTATTAATCTATGGTCAAAAAATTGTTAATTATTTGAAGATAATTATTTGGAGGTGATATTGATTTTTTAGGAATAGCCCAGCCCAGTAATGTGTTAGACTTGGGGACATGCAAGCAAACTATGATTAATATGTTTAGGAGCACACTTTAGAATTTTGTTTAGGATACTGAATTCCCTGGAACAGAACAGACCCTGCTTGCTTAACATCATGCATGTCAAGGCACACTGCAATGCAAGAGTGGTGAAGCTTTGATTGATAGGAGAAAGGGCTTGGGGAAGACAAAATGCAAGGGCCCACATTATTTTTGGTTTTTGCCCCTAGATAAATCTTGTGGAGGCATCCAACAACAAAAATAACAGCAGCAGCTGCGGCAATGCTTTGAAAGCACACTAGGTTTGTGGTCTCAAATAGTGTCGGTGGAGGCCAAAAAGTATCAACATTTGTATTTAGGTTAAATTAACTCATCCTTTTTGTTTTTCTGAAGATTACCTTGTTGAAAATTTTGTACTATTTTTTAAAACATACAGTATCTTTACAAAATTAAATTAAGATAAAACAACAATAATTCTAGCATGCAATAACAATTATAATTAAAAATAAAACAAAAGGAATCTGGCCTGGGGAATGCAGTGGCGATGTCGCTACCCTAAAGGATCAAAAGCCCGTCTCCCTGTCCAGACGTTGAATCGACCTTGTCCCCTAACAGTAAAAGACCCTCCGATCCACCAGCATTCAGCCCAGGACGGTGGGTAGAGGATCTGCTCAAATGAAGAAGTTGCCGAGAAAAACGAAGATAAAAAATTCTTTTTAACATTGAAGCCATTCTCACGAATAATAGTCTTCAGGTTTTATTTTAAGATGAAAAAAGAAAAGAGTTGTGTTTTGCTATTGGAGTGAGGGGTTTATTTATAGTTTTAGATCCCAAGTTATTGTAACAACTCCATCGTCCAGACGTTGAATCGACCTTATCCCTAGAAGTAAAAGACCCCCTAATCTACCAGCACTCAGCCCAGGATGGTGGGTAGAGGCTCTGCTCAAATGAAGAAGTTGCACAGAAAAATGAAGATAAAAAATTCTTTTTAACACTGAAGCCATTCTCACGAAGAATAGTCTTCAGGTTTTATTTTAAGATGAAAAAAGAAAAGAGTTGTGTTTTGCTATTGGAGTGAGGGGTTTATTTATAGTTTTAGATCCCAAGTTATTGTAACAACTCCATCAGAAAATCCAAGCAGTTGAGATATTTTCTCAACTGATTTAGATCCTGAGATTTGGTCAAAGTTGACTTGGTAAAATAAGATTTTGAAATGAAAAATTTTCCCTTTATTTTAATTCAAAAAATCCAACACTTCCCCAAAAGCTTGAGTTTCAGGGAAGATAAAACAAATCGACAATAATAACAAACAAATCATCAAATCATAAAACACGAATGTAATCGGGTAAATCATACTGTGAATTTGGGACAGGTGGACTACGCCTGGAACCTTCCTTAGTGAATTCATCGTCATCTGAGAGACATAGTGGACTACGCTTGGAATTAGCCTCTTTTACCAGATATTGATAGAATACACACACAGTAAATCTCCATCTATTGGGCGAGCGGGTTGAGCGTTAAAGGTCATGCTCACAATCATCGACTCATGAGAGTTTATAGGGTCAGTCATGTCCCCAACCGCGGCCATCACGGTTTCTCTCACGTAGGTAAGTCCTCCAAGGGTACTACAACTGGATGTTATACCCTCCACATTACATCCGTTGGACTTATTAACTCACCCTTACCTAGTTGTATCATAAGAGCATCGTCACCATAGAGAATGGGTAGTAGCTTCAACGCCACATATAGGATATAAATATATCCCGATTGATTCTCCACACGAGTATCACCAGTCCAGCTTATTGCTACCATATTGAACCTCTTTAAATTAGCTCCCAATCAAGTAGGTTGGGTTCTTACTGTCGGTAAACTCTACCATGGGATTAACCCCATCTCCGTCGATGAAATTAGGACTATACTCTTAGAAAAAACTCTTAGTCAGAATGATTTTATATTTTTCAAGGTTAGACAAATGGCTTAACAGCCTTTTATTTCAAGTGATGACAGTCAGAGATTTAACTTTTCATGACCACATTATTATGACTCTTGACACCTTTTATTAGACGTATAAATTCTTTAGGTATTTGTCAGAGTCTCCCCTCATCAGGAATCATAAGGCAGTTATAAAGTTTTTCTTGTAGCCTTAGTTTCAAAACGAACAAATTATACCATAATGGTTTATGATAAAATACATATACATTGTATTTGACTATTCAAATATTTAAGGTATATATGTATATATTTATATGCTAAAGAATAGTCAAGAAATTTATGTTTGTCAAATGTCACAGAATGCACAATTAGAGTCAAAGTTTAAGTATTAACATGTAATTCAGATATATCTAAAAAATAGTTTAAGCATATACTTATCAAAACTCTAAGAGATGTACATGTACTAAAAAAAATTATCCATTCTAATCACCCTATTAAGACATTGATGATGTCTCAGATTAGATTTTGACATCTCATTAGATGACTACAAATTGGTTATTTACCAGATAGCAAAACATCCTAATTTGTCTTGCAATTATATTATTAGTAGTAACTCAATTTTTATTTTAAGCAAATCATCATTGTCTTAACTTAGTGATTAGGATATAGAATATAATTTTTTTCGTTGTACATGTAACATGTTCATGCTTTCACAAATAATACATGCATATAATATATACATTATAGATCTTTAGTTTAGAAAAATGTCACACTTAAAATCTTAAAAATAATCTAAAATAGTAATTTTGAAAATTATTCATAATTTAATTAACAACGAAAATTATAGCAATCATTCAATATATTTTACTACAAATGATTCGCTTATAATTTCAATATATATATCATAATTTCATGAAAAAAATAATAAGTTTTAATATTTTTTCGCAACTATAAGAATACTCTGATAATTAATTCATGAAAACCTTAAGTAGGAGGTGTATAAATTTTTAGTTATAAATATATTTTTAAGAAGTATAATAAGATACATCAACATATGACATTTTTAACTTAATACAATTCCAATAATAAATATCTCATTGAATAGAAGTAAGTAGTTAAATGAGAATATTTTTACTTATAAGGTAATTTCAAAGAAATTTATTTCATTACTTTAGATATAATTTTTCAAATTTTAAGAAATGTAATAAGAATCTGATTTAAAACTTCTAACCAAGAATCTCGACCAATTCTCGACAATTAAAACTATATTTGAAAATATCAAAATAGATATTTAATTTATCTCTAAACTTACTTAGAGAAATTATAGTTAATAAAGTCAAAATTGAAATCTGATTTCTAAAAAGTCTAAATAGGACCAAATCCAAACTTGATAATTATAAGTCAAGGGTAATGTCTAAAATAATAATGAGATTAGAAGTTAGTCTCTTTATCTCAATTATAATAATAAATTATAGAAAAATTATTCATTTTAGGCAATCTAGATTTATTAGGTCCCAATTAAATTTAGATGGGGGTAAAATCGCACATGGTTATTCATCATCCTGTTCATGGCTAGGATTCCAATTCTAATTAATTTAGCATGGTCCGATCATTATTTACATCAAATTCAAATATGAAAAACAGTTAAAACTTGAACCAACCATAATTTGTAATCAAGGCTAATCCTAAATAGATTCAGGTATGTCATAATGGTAAAGTTAAGGTTATAATATAAACAACATCACTTCTAATTTATGGTGAAGAAAGACTGATGATATATTTAATAAAAGATTTTAGAATCATTGGGTTAGTCAAAACCTCAATTTTATTAGTCTAATTGGCCACGTCGGCGTAACTCAGGTGGGAGATTTTTCGCTCATGGCGTTCCTTAATTACAGAACCACATTGAGTATCCTTCCTTTATTAAACACTAATTGTACGAAATTTTGAGAAAATGATTTACTCTTTAATTTTCTTATCTTATTGATCTAAAGATACTCAAAAGGCTGTTCCTATTCTAGCTACATTAAGAGTGTACAAATAATATTATTGTACTTAGGTTTGTCAAAATGATAGGAATGTTTCTATCATGTTTTCTGTATTCATAATGTTTAAAATGTCAGAATACAGGTTTATGTTGGTAACTTTTAAATTAGTGTATGCAAAATAAAAAGAATAGAAATTTTTCTTAGTTTCAATTTGTAGAAACAATATAATCTAGCTGGATATATAACAGAGTAAGTTAGAATTCAATACAAGGGTAGCAAGATATTTTAAAAAACTCGAACTAATTATAACATGCAAATTAAACACCAAATTAACATACGTACATACATGTGTGTGTGTGTGTGTAAAGTTGACAACTCCTTAGATGAAGTGTCCAATGTGTCTTTATCCAATGCATGAAGCACAAATACATAAATAAAGTATCAGAATTTATTCATTCAATAAATTGAGGATAAAGCATGCAAGTTTAGGTGTAGAGCAGATATATAAATTTTAAAATAAAGAAGGGTATATGTTCCAAAGGCATGTGGATTTATTCATTTTGTTTACAAACTGAGATAGTAAGAGAAATTCAATAGCATCCAAAATAGTAATCGATATCTTTTAATTCTAATGTTAATAGGATCCAATAAATCTATAAGCTGATAAATTAGTTTTATAGTAAATTAATAAAACTATATAACAAGGTAAGGTTATATAATCAGATAACTTGCGATGAAATAAATGAGATTAATTAGAAATAATAAAGAGAATAAGTTTGAGCATTAGGCCAAGTAATCAAACAAATAATTTCTCATAACTGGTAACAAAAATTGTAAACAACGCAAATCTAATTAGTAGTCAGATAATGTTTGTCTGGGATCATATAAATTTTTTATAAAGAACTATTCATACAAAATTCAGTTTACTCTTTAATGAAGAGTGTAATAAATTATGATTAACATGTCATGATAAGAAACTATGATTTGAAGGTTCACCTAGAGGGGGGGGGTGAATAGGTGAAGGCTAATCTAATGGTCATTTAATGCCAAATAATGCGGAAGCTAAAAACAATTATGACCTAAACAAACTATTTAAACTAAACACCACGTATAACACAAGAGTGTTGCCGAATTCCCCGTGAAGGGCTCTGGACAAACTCCTCTAGATTCCCCTTGAATGGGTTGAGGTGCCGCGTTGGCTCTCTTGGTTAAATACAAGTGTTAGCAAACAACCCAAGCATGTATATCAATGAAGCACACAATGAATATCTAGCATATAAAGATGAGCACAATAAAAGTATGCAAGATATAAATAAGAGACAAAGAGAGAAAGAGAGAGAGTGAGTGAGCAATCGCAAACACAAGGGATTTGTTTCGAGGTTCGAGCACCCTTGCTCTACATCCCCACCTTCGACACACGAAGGATTTCCACTATGATCGATCCCAATGGATCACCCGGTGCCGCAACACCTACAACTCTCGAACTCCCTAGTCCGTACACACCGCAAGCCCACCGGCTCGCCGAGGCCGCACCTCAAACACGGGGTTCGCACCCGAATCCGAAACACCGAGTCCTCACTAGGACCCGAAACAAATGCGAACACACACGTCCGCCTCCTCAAAGAAACAAATGAAGTCTTTGGTGATCACAACACTTTGATCACCTAAAAACTATCTCACTACAACACTCCTATAAAATGAATAGCTCAATGGATGCTCAAGTGTTTGTGTGAGAAAAACTAGGAAAGATGGTGGAGAAAAACTCAAAGAATCTCTTTTAAACACTCTTGATAAAATCTTCCCTTTAGATAGGAAATATTTGCTCTCAAATTTGTGGAGAAAAACCTCTGAAAAGGATTAGAAAAACTAGCTCAAAAACACTCTCCAAATCTTAGTGAAAACAATGACCAAACCCCCAAATTTATAGGCTGTCAAAAACTAGCCGTTGGGGTCTGTCAGACCTGTCGGTCGACCGCCAACGGTCAAAAATCAGACCGTTGCAGCCTCCAGTCGACCGCCCAGTCGACCCAAAAGAACAGAGAGTACTGCTCTCAGTTCCGGTCGACTGGGTCGGCAGACCGGCCATCTGCCAGGTCAAGGCGTGCACGTCTGTGCACGTCGGTCGACCGAGCCGGTCGACCGACTTCAGAGTTAGTCGACTATCAAGGTAGTAAGTCGACTATCTGAAGCCTGAAAACAGTTTTTCTGGGATTTAAAACTAAGTCTTTTGATTGAAATAAAATCCCATAAAATACATAAAAATCTACAAAAATAGTTTTACCATAATACTTTGATAAACAAACATGCTTGCACAAAATTAAGGCATGTTATAAAAGATTGAACTATTTTTGTAATAAGGAAATATTGGCTCAATTGAAAACTGTATTTTTCTAAAACTTGTTTTTCTAAAACTTTCATCAAATACAAAAACAAGATATACTTTTAAAGCATAGTGTGTATGGATATGATCCACTACACAATTAAGATGAAATATCTAAGTTTTTGACATTAAGCTCTAAACTTGGTTTTGGTTAAAAGATATGTAAACATGAAAACCAAAATCCAAACATGTATTTTTCAAAATGAAAAATCTTTTGTAAAAATAAAACTATCAAGAGTGTGTGTGTAAATGTACTTGAGCAATCCACCAACTACTCTATCCTTTTCATTTTATCTGAAAAACAAAAATCTAAAAAATTAAATCTTATACCTAGACACAAGTCTTGATCATGAAGCTCTTCACTTGAAGTCTTCTCATCTTCTTGACTTGGTCCAAATGCAATCCAACGAGCTCGACTCCTCTTGAGTACTTGATGTGATCTTGATGCATTTGCTCGTGAATCAACCGGTGCTAGCTCCAAAATATGACTTTAAATCCTTTGTTGAAGCTTCACACCTACTAAGATCTTGATAACAAATCTGTCACTAATTAGACACAAGATCATTAGTAAACATAACTACATGAGTTGATCATCATCAAAACTAGAGTGATGGGCCTTTGGGCCAACAATCTCCCCCTTTTTGATGATGACAAAACTCATGAAGTTATATATGCATGGATTAAAGTAAAGCTTCAAAGAAGCTCCCCCTTAACTCATGCATAACAAATAAACAAAATAAATATGCAATGAGGCACATAAACATGTATGCAAATGTAGGAGTAAACATGCTAATCAAGCATAAAACAAAATCACAAAATCTTTTCTCCTATTTGCAAAACAAAACATATAAATTATTAAAATTTTATAAAAACATGCATATATAGCAAATACCTCTCCCTTTTTTTGTCAATCATCAACAAAGGGTTTAAGGTAAAACAAAGTCATCAAATCTTTCTCCCGCTTTTTGTCATAAACAAAGAGATCAATAAGGGGCCAAACAAACATATCAACAAAATGTTATATGCGATATACATTCATGAAGAGGAAGACGTTAAGTTAGCTTCCCTACACATATGCATTACATGAAGAAGGGATGACAAGCCCCAATTCACATAACACATATTATGTAATGCATAAGAGGAGATGTGAAGCTCCCCCTACACACGTATACCACATAAAGAAGAGATTGTCAAGTTCTTCAATATACAATACACTCAACATGAATCTATGCGTAGAAGAGATGTTAAGCTCCCCTTGCATATAGCAATACAAATCAAAAAATGTTTTTTTTAATTTTTCTTAAACAAAATTTTTAAGGTATCAGAGCTTTTGTAAAACAAACAAATTTTAAGATACCAAATTGAAAATAATCATTATTGTAAATCATATTGATACCAATTGAAATTTAACAAATATGAAGTTGAAACATATTGATACCAATAGTAAACATAATGATCAATAAAAAATTTTTATTTTTCATTATAAACTTTGTGCCTTTAAAAAAAATGTGAACCAATTGAAAGTTAAGCACATGAAAATCATATATATGTATGAAATGAGTATACCAATTGACATTGATACATACATATATAAGAAAACAAAATATGAGTATATACAAAAATTATCAATTTAGATACCAATTGAAAGAATCCAAAGATACCAATTGAAAATGACAATGTAAATCAAGTATATCTCATATAACTACCATCCAATCATGGTTCAAGTTTTAAATGATTTTCATTTTAAAGCATACATGAACATGATCTCCATCCAACCTTCCATAGATGGTAGGGGTTTTCAAAAATTAGATTTGAAAATATTTTAGCATTGAAAATCACTACCAAATGAAGAACAATAACTAGTTAAAATAATTTTTGAAAAACTAGTTAAGATCCTTCAAAACATGAAATCAAAGCATATGTTTTTCATGAATCATACCAAATATAAGAATTGACACTCGATCTATGAAGATCAAAAAAAAATGTTCATGAATCAAAGTCATGACAAAATAAATAAAGTGTGAGTGTACAAGAGTCATGTAAATAGCATTTTCATGAAAATAGACATTGAAGCTCAAAAAGATCATAAATCACATTAAAAAAAATCATTTTTCATTAAAACACTAATTTTCATGGTATATGTATGATTTATCCAAAACTAACAATACACATACATATCCCAAACATAAAAGAGTCTATCAAATGTATTTGCATGAAGGCGAGAGACTCACGGGTATACATGTATATTTATTAGATTTGAATTAAAAACACATATACATGAAGTAAAATCATAAAATTTGCAAAGCATGTATAAATGAGAGAATTATCAAAACTAGTCTATACATGTGCATATAGTGGGTACAAATGAGCATGAAGTGCAAACATATATAAATCACGTGTAACTCACTATTTGTACTTGTATAATACAAGTTTTGATAAAAACTACATCTAAGCATGTTTTTACCACATGAAGCACATAAAACAAATAAAACATGATCATGCTAAAAATATCATGAATAAACAAGTATGAACATAATAAATGGAGTTTAGAGATTGTTACCAACTCCAAAGCTCCAAATATGGGGGTCATCCCACCAAAATCTCCTTGATAGCGGTGCATCAAATGTATGTCCTTGTAGTCCATGCAACCACCACCAAGGCACCAAATCTCTCACGTCGTGTGAGAGCCCTCACCTACATCAAAAATAGACGGTGGGGGTTTTGGTACCCATTTTCTTTTGGGTCCTTGGGGTTAGTCTTATAAAGGAACCCAAAAATTTTTATGATTAGTAAAATTTAAAACATACAACTTGTCATAACAAAATTTTGCTAAATGGCCTTTGCGGCCACAATGTGTACATGTGTACACCTTAGGATGCTTATGTGTAGGAGTGTGATCATGACGTGCAACATAAGCATATGCATGAGGATGATGTGCATGAATGTGTGGAGTTTGTTTCTTTGAAAACATTGACTCCAACCTAGTATGGTTAAATGCACAAGAGTTCAAAGTTGAACTCAAACAGTCCATTTTATTTTTCAAATCTTTAATCTCATTAGTGGTGGCATGTAAAGCATGGTGAGATAAAGAATCATTTTTCTTTTGGAAAATATTTTCTTTTTCTTTTTAACAAATTTTCTTTTCAAAGATTTATTTTCTTGAAAAATAACTTCTCTTTGTTTTTCCACCAAATCAATTTTATCTTTTAAAGTAGTGTTCCC
>JAVJIF010014617.1:0-98555 GCA_038442645.1 Agave tequilana | reverse complement strand
ACTAGAAAGCCTAAGGAAACTAAGAAAAATTACTCATATATGTATTAACACATCTAATAGTCAATTAGTTAGGTATGAGAGCCTCAAGAAGCCTTCATGCTTACACGAAAGAAAATTATGAGTTATACATATTAAAAAAAAAAATAATAATAATAACAATAAAGAGGCATGAGAATCCAAGTTAAGGAATTCCTAGTAAAAATTCATAAGGATGCATATAATTTTTGGTAACGAAAAAGACTATACACAAATCCAATTTTGATCCTTAATTAAAATGGAAAACAATTTACTATATAAAGACTAAGTTTAAGAATGAATAAAAATGATAATCCTAAAAACTTATAGATTACTTAGTCTTTTCAAAAGTATTTCAAATATTTTCCTTTTTATGGATTTTGTGGGTGTAATCCACTGAAAACCCTCACGAGACAACACTCGTCCTCTAGGGTAACCTAGGGGTTTAACGGCTTGTTGCACGTGCTAAGTGCAATCGTGATTCCTACGAAAGTGAGTTAGCTAGATTAGTTTTTTCTTTTTCTTTTTGATTTTCACTCGAGGACGAGCAAAAAGATAAGTGTGGGGGTGTGATTGGTAGTGAAAAGTGCATTTTTATCATTATATTTACCGTCACATTTTCATATTTATTCCTATAATTCTGCACATTTACTAATATTTTATGATTTATTGTGTGCAGGCCTTGAGAAATAAAAATAAAGCAATAAAGCCTCAAAAGAAGCTCAAAAGCCCATATTCAAGCCCAATGTAAAAGTTACAAATATCAATTGCCAAAATTGCAAATACTAAGGGCAAAAGTTGCAAATACAAATAAGAGGGAAGGATAGACTTCTATTCAACCCTAAACACTTGCAGGATGAGGATAAAAGCCAAAGAAAAGAAGGAAATTTGTGGATAAAAGATTTGGGATTTAGGTAACTTGCTTCCCAAGTTATATCTAAATCCCAAGATAAAGAGTCGAGATTCAACTTCCAGAAGGAAACGCCCAGATGGACGGACCAGAGGAGGCCACGCGCCAAAGCGCGTGGCCAGAGGCCACACAAGAGCCGCGGAAACGCAGCCCAAGCCGCGTTTCCGCGGCAAGACGGTTGCTTCTGGCGATAAGATTTTTTGGGAGAGTTGTACCGGGACTCTGCCTCCTTCTGCACCTATAAATACCCCTGCAGTGCAACCGAGAAGGGCGTACATAATCCAACAGAGAAATTTAGGGTTTTCTTAGGCTAACTTGTAATTTAGGTTAGGTTTTTCTTTTTGTAATTTTTGTAACTGAGAGGAGAGGATGTTTTCATGGAGGAGGAGATCTACTTGTACTGAGGGTGACAATTGGTGTAAGTTTTGCTCTTCTTCCATTGTTATATAAATCGAATCAAGGTTAGTTTTCATTCTTTTATTCTTGTGTTCTTTTATTCTTGTTTTCTTCTATTTTCTCTCTAATGTCTTGTGAACCATGAGACCCAATTGCGTTGAGACTGCCTAGCCGAAGAAGAGCCCTTGATGGCCTATGGAGATGAACAAACCTTCGTTAGTTTGTCTTTTATTTTCGTAGTGTAGATTAAGAAGGTGGACGATCCTATACGCCATACTTGTACGCCTTCCAAGACAAGGTAAGTCATCGCACGAATCAAAGGTAAGCAAGGTAGAAGAGGTATGTATGTATAGTTTTCTTTCTTTCTAATTCTAGTTTAGATCTCCATCTCTCTCAAATTTACTTTTCACCTTCTCATTGTAAATATCATATACCATTGTAAATAATAAAAGAAAATAATTTTTAGAGAATCTTACTTAAACGCTTCCATCGCTAGTCCCTCCCTGAGGATACGACCCGCATAGCCATTGCTACCGCGGATAGTATTGAGCACCTTGCACAACTTGTTCTTAAATCTAAAATACTTTATTTTTTGTGTGCAGGTAAAATATCAATCAAAACAAGTGCCAATGAATAAACGTGTAACACCCCGGATTATTAACCCCAAATTAATAATATAAATCTTGGGTTATTAAGACTATATAGAATATGAGAAAAAAATTTGATATTGATTAATTGAGTATGTAATAAATTTCAATAATTTTGAAAATTTTGAGTGGTATGTATGAATATACATACATCATAGTTATTGTGCACATAGTACTTCAATGTATAGATATACTAGTATTATACATGAAATATGTGTATTTATCAAGAAAACACAACCATGAGAACATTTTATATTTTTTTTTGCTAGTGGAGAGAGTAGGTGTGCATGGGAGGGGAGATCGAGGGCCTAGATCTTCTTGATTTGGGAATTGAACACTTGGATGAAATGGGAAATGATAACTTGTAAAATTAGATGGGTATGAATTTTAAAAGAGCCCAATGAGAGTTCATCATCTTCACCCTCTTCTTAGAGGAGAAATCTCCATGGCAATCTTTGAAACCCCTCAAAATTGAGATCTCTTTAACCTTTTCTCTCCCAACCTCTCCCTCTCTCCCTATTCCTCTCTCTCTCTCTCTCTCCCCCCTCTCCTCCCCGGATTGGGCTCAGCCACAGCAGCAACCGCGGCTGTTGTCGCTGGCCGGGGCAGGTGGCCGGCACGGGGAGGCCGCCGGCGGGCTGGAGGGAGGGGGCAACATCCCCCTTCTACTCTCTCTTTTATCTTTCTTGGTAAGTAGATGAAACCTCAAAAAAAAAAGAATCTATCTTTTTTCCCTCTCTTGATTTCTCTTCCTAATTCAGTTTCTTTCTTTTTCTCTTGGTGATGGCTGGTCATGGCACCGGCGGCAAGGCGGAGGTTTGACGGCCACAAAGAAGAGGAAGAAATCTATAGTTGAGGGAGATCTTTATTGATCTAAGTCTATGTTGTTTATTTTAAAATTTTCAGAAAACAATTCTCATGATATGTCGTGATTAACTTGTATCATCTAAGAAAGTCTTCAATTTATGTTCCCCCATATTTTTATTGTAAAAATTCTAGACAAAACAATCATTTTGAGTAAAATAGTGGATCTTCCTTATAGGTATAGAAATCTGTTAAATATCAGAACCTGTAATATTGGGCTCAGTTCACCAGTGTGTGATCGTGAAATGAAAGTGACAAGAATTACCGTGTAGCTTTGGGCTAACGGGTCGTGTCCACGAGGAGGAATGCGATAGAAGCTTTTCAGTTTTTTTGTTTAGAAAGCAAAGAATAGTGTTTGTTTTTTAGTTGAAAAGAGAATGGAGAGAAGGGAAGTGATTTAAAGAAAAACTTAAAACTTAGAGAAGGCTTTAGAAAAGATGATCTATAAAAAATGATGAAGATTGTTTGGTTATTTTTAGTATAGGAAAAGATTTGGGCTCACTAATTTTCTACTCAACTACTTACTTATCTCAAGAACATTTTGGTGCATCACTTTTATTATAGGTAAAAACCTTTAGTTTCTTTTAATGTCCAAGTAAAACAAATAAGATGATTTTGGTTTAAATCTTAAGGCCTTTCTTAACACATCATTAAAAAAGAATTTAAACCATTAAGCGCGAAAAGCAAGTATGGAATAAAAACATCTTAAAGATATTTGTGTTTTGAAAATCCAAGTTTAAAAGAAAAGCATCCTCATGAGCTTTCAAGAATAAGGTTTAACTCAGGCATTATTTTGATTCAAGAGAGTCTCTTTCATAAAAATCAATCGAGAGAAAGGAGGTAGAAGAGATTAATTAGTGAGCCCAGAAAACAAGTTTAGCTACTCATGAATAATGCAAAACAAGACATGAAAATAAAATAAGACATACCCGTAAATTGGAGAAGAAGAAAAGACGCTTTGAACCTTATTGATGTCACTTCAATCTTCAGATTACAATCACTCTATTCCTCTCTCTCACTGGTATTCGGACTGAACTACAAATTAGAAAATAGAGATACAACTTCTCTATACTATCTAACAAAGAACCTAAACCTTAAAAATGAACAAGAAACTTAATCCTAGTTTTCGCTTTATTTTTCAATACAAAATCCTGCCTTTTATAGGTAAAAACTCAGAGGGAAAGGAGTGAGGAGATAAGGGGAGCAAACGCTCCCCTTATCTCCACCAACAAGCCGCGAATCTGCGGGTTTGGCCGCGGATCCGCGGCCAGGATATGGCCAAATGGCCACATCCTGGTAGAAATCTAGCTTGCATGGGATTTGGCTCCCTTTTGTCTAGCTGGATTCACTGTTTGGCTCTGATTCTAATCTAATCTTCGGTGATTCTCAAGCTAACCAATTTGAATTCTTATAAAACTAAATTAACCGATTTTTAACCTCCCTGATCTGTCATAATCTGCCCTGATATTCTGATTTTGATTTAATTCTGAATTAAATCAGAATTTGATGGGCTTTTGGGCTTGTTTTTCTTCCTTTCCTTGAGCAATGGGCCTGCACTTAATAAGAAAAATAAGACTTTCTTAATAGGATTTATTAGATAATAAACATAGTAATGTGATAATATATATGAAATATATGTGATCGATCAGTGTGTTAGGGTTAAATGGTACCGTATTATATACCGTTAGAAAGACAATCGAGTCTACTTTCCAATGGTTCAGACCATGTCCCTATTAGATACCTATACCTTAAACTATGACTGAAATATTACATGTTGGTCAAAACTATCGTGCTGCAGAACTCATTCACAACTGATGAGTTTCTGAATATTTGGAGCAGTTTAGTTAAATAAAACTTATCATATAATATATCAATGGAAAGATAGTGGAGTCTAGTTTTTAATAAATCTTTCCTTGTTCCATTTCATTATGTATAATGAAAGTTTTTATAAAAACTCATTTGTTGTCCGGAAGACTGAGTCATAAAAATGTGTTTAAGCAATAAGTTCATGACTAATGACCACTGCTAAATCAAACTACTTATAGTATGTGATATATTGTTTAAGAGATATATAGAGCCATAAGAGTCCACCTTTCAATGATTTATGTCGCGTCCCATTTGGATGTATGTGATAGAAGCTTTGTCGAAACACTACGAGTAGATTGAGAGATTTTGTCAGAGTTGAATGGTGGTTGTAGAAAGAGTGATTCTTGTTGATATAGAAAAGGCCCCACAAACCCTTAATGTGTAAGACTTGAGCTTCAAGTTTATTAATTTACAAAACTAAATTGTGTCCCTTGATATCTAAAAGAGAAATTTTAAGAACACGGAAGTCTCTCAATTAACCTAAGCCCTCCTTTCATTAAAATTTTGTATAAAAGAAGATGAGATTGTACTCCTAATGTCTACACCTATAATGCCTTAATTGATACTCTAAGGAAGTTTAAGAGGTAAAAGAGCTGATAAAATCTCATGATCTTGTAACAAAAGATTTCATTAAGCTATATCCGAAAGCTTGTAATTAGCAAAATATAAGTCATGGAAGCCTCAAAGATATCTTGACCCTGTAAGAAAGAGATAGTATGTTAGAACTCTCTTATTACTCGTTTTGACTATTCATTATTAATTAAACAACCTCCTCTAACTTTCTCCCCAATCTACCAAATTTCTAGGGGAACTCTGAGCAATCATGAATACAACAAGAGTATGATTTAATACATAGCTCAAGTGTAGTATAATTTCTTATTTACTTGCTTTGTCACCTATTTGATAATGTAACTATTTGGGTTTTTTTTCATTATGTAAATTCACATTATCCCCCAATTCTTTTGATCATCTGTGCTTGAACTCCTTCTAGGCCTTTTGAATTATATTGCAATAGTGTTGTATGCATCATATTTATTGGGAAGCGAAATACTCAAGTGACTCCTACAGCATCACTATTTTATCTCCTAAATCGAGACTTGTATATTTAAATTCACAAATAGTACACCTTAAAATGTGAGTATGGCGGTGAAATTTGGAAAATGTAACTCCAACTGTAGGAAAACTTATGTAGTGAAATGATTCAATGACTAGTCAATGAGTGGGAAGGGCCTGAATTGTACATAGAGTAGTTGAGAAATTTGTCAAACACTGTTAGATCATGTTATGGGCGAGTAACCCATGTTTATCATTCTTAAGGATCTTTTGCGCATAATTAATAAATTCTAGTAAGCTTTGGCAATGTCCCTTCTTACTGTCGTCATTCAGTTTTATCACAAAAAATTGCACTGCAAGTTGATGAAGTCTTTCTAATATCTTCCACTTTAATTTCGCATACTGTATTAGACTGAGTTATCCATGTCGCAAAGCAATGAAATGGTTTTCACAAGTAGGGTGGAAAGATTTTATGATGGTTCATTTAATGAATAATCAAGTTAGCTCGATGAATGATTGAAGGCCGTAAGATACAAATTTAGGTTTAGAAGTCAAGTATTCATCTATGATTATGAATACAACCATTTGGAATTAAGAAAGATAAGGCAAGACTACATTCGATAGCAAGCCGCATATGAGTTAATCTTGTATATGCTAACTTAATTAAGTACCCTCGTACTTTGACTTCGGACTCTAAGCTTCTTTCCAATTTACATGTGAAGAGGGATTAATCAATTAGTGTAAGAATAAGAAGAAAATATGATGACATAGTTAGTAAAAACTATACGAGTGTATAAATAAAATTTAAAACCATAGATGTGCTAACTGAAAGTAATTATAGTCAAGTGGATCAATTAACTCTACCAGTTAAATAGTAGGATGTATGAAGGGTGGAGTATAACTAACTACAAGACTTACTAGTACAAATTAGGAATATATGTATTAAAAGTGTAATCAATGGTTAGACGAAATATTGAATGGTTACAATTGATAATATTGTGTGTGTAAAATAATTGTTGCATATGAATGATACTGAAATATGAATGTGATTAAGTATGACATGATGTATACAGTTATACATGCTCATATGCATGCACCTCTATTTGGATATGCAGTTGTTGTTAATATGAATGAGAACTCAATCTATATGAATGAGATACGTAAATCACTTTACTGTTGAGTTATAACTCATGTGTGAATGTATAAACAGTGAACTATATACATCTTATTGATAATAGAATTACTAAACAGGAAGGTAAACTGTAACTTATATTTGCATACGCATATACAGTGAATTATATACATTCTCCAGTAATATAAGTGATAAGCTGAGAATCAAACTATAATAAATGGTCAAATTGTTGTAATATGATGAATTGATTGTTATCTGGGTGTATGTATACACATACAGTAAACCACATGAAATTCTTCGGTAATAGAGTTAATGAGCTGGAAAGCAAACTATAGGGTTTCATTGATATTCATATCATTGCTACATTGGTTGCTATTTGCGTGTAAATATAAACATGTCTTTTGCATTCATACTCATTGAAGGAAAGGGCCAGGCGGGAGCCGGTAGGAGTGGGAAGACAGTGTTATTGCATTATATACGAACATATATATAGGAGAAAGGGGCCGGGAGGGGGCGATAGGAGAGAGAAGTCAGTGTTATTGTTATATGGTATTTACACACCACACACACACACACACACACACACACACACATAGGAGGAAAGAGCCAGGCGAGAGCCGGTAAGAGCGGAAGACGGTATTATTGTGTTATATATCTTTATATAAGGAGGAAGGGGCTGGGTGGGAGCCAGCAGGAGGGGGAAGACGGAGAATTTTCACACTGATTGTTACACAATTCTGCATATTTTATCACATTATTCCCATGCATTTTTGCAAATAAAAATATGATTTTTACTCATCTTCTCTCTATTTTTGCAGGTCCACAACTGAAATGAGAGAAAGCCCAAAATCTCTTTAATTAGCAATAATTAAAGAGATTAATTCATAAGCCCAAAAGAGATTAATTCAAAGCCCAAATTTGAGCCCAGGATCTAGAGAATTCTACGCAACAACTCAAGATTCTAGAAGGCCACGTGGATAACAACCTCGTAACAAACTTGTAACAAAAATCTGGGATCCAACGGCCACAAAAGTGCCGCAATTTCCCGCGCTTTTGCGGCAAAATCTGGGCCGTTGAGTCCCAGATTTCTGCCACCTATTCGTCTTCTGGAGACTTCTCTCTGAGGCTATAAATACTGGACCAAGGACCTGCGAAAAAAGAGAACAGAGAAGAGGAGAGAGGAGAAATTAGTAGATGCTTGTAGTTTTTGTAAGTTTTTCTCTAGGTTTAGTTCTTTAGACCCTCTTCTTCTTCCCTAGAAATCTTTGCAAGAGAGAGATTGTAAGAGAGAGAGAGCTTGTGTAATCAAGGGGTGACAACTTGAGGAGTAAGGATTCATCCATTCTCTTCACTCTACTTGAGCAATTTCTAGTACTACTTGCTTTCTTTAATTCATGCTTTTATTTTCTTGCAATTTTACTTCATGCTTTGCTTTTCTTTTGTAATGGCTAGTGACTAATTTCCTTCTACATGACTAGCTAACACTAATCTTGCTTAACTACTAACTCATGGGTGATTGTTATCTTTCATCTTGCAAGTTGTATGGTCTTCTCTTCTCCGATGGTTAAACCCCCCGTCATCCAAGTGGGAAAGTAATTAGATCAACACGCAAGACAAATCCATGCCGATGAATCAACATGAGGCAAGCATCACCATCACGGAGTTTAGTAAGTAGCAAGTTAGTCATGTTAGCTAGTCATGGTTTTCTTCTATCTTAAATCTTTCCCAAAGTTTTCATTCTTGATTTCTTTTCCTTTTCCATCATGAACAATTCCACCACTTCTTTCATTTCTTGTTCTATAATTGTTTTATTCTTTTAAGCAAAGAAGACACTTCGTTTACTTTCTTCACTACGAACCGTAACGCTTCCATCGCAAGCTCTCCCTGAGAATCGACCCGGTATAGCCCATGCTATAACGGAGATAGGAAAGGGTACATTAATCATTTGGAATACATTTGTGGAGTGATCAAAGCACTTGAGGATGAATCTAAACCTTCACTCTTTTTATTGAATATATTTTGTGTGCAAATTATACTCCACAATACAACACCTTTCCCGTCTAAACACACACTTCACGTGTGAATTGCATATGCATATGAATAACGTATAATACGTATCTCATTAAATATGACAGGTGAATGTTGTGAAGTATAGTGTGATATTGTGATATGTGAAGCGGGATAAGATTACATGATATAAAAGTATATTTTGTGATACATGTGTTATCTGAATGTATAAAACATGTGTTTTCGGAATGTATAAACTATATATAAGATAGTGGGAGTGTGATTAGCGTGACCGTGCATGATATATGAATACATGATATATGAAATACGTATGTGATATATACTGTGAATACATAAAAAAAAGATAATAAACTATAATTGGCGAGCTAATATTTTGCTGAACTTATAGACCTTGTAACATGTGGCATAGAATATGGGAAATGTCATAAGAAATCAATGACCAAAAGAGTCAGACCGTCCCCGAAGATTATGGAGCCCAATTGTTTCATCATATGTTATTGATTTTCTGTTTCTCTTATTCGTCCAGATCTGCTCTATTACTCGAAAAATCTTACTTATTATGGAATATATTCACCATTCTCTGATTTTCTTCTATCTCTACTCACCGAGCTATTAAGCTCACCCCCTCTCAGTTTCATGTTTTCAGATCGCGTCATAGCGGAGGACCAACTTTAGGTTTGTGCATTTCGTAGAAAATTTTGCTAATAATGAATGTATTGAGGATGTAATTTAGTTCTTGTTGTATATGTTCATTATCCTATTTGATGTGTAATTGTAGCAAGTTTTAGTATTGTGAGATGGATAGTCTGAATCCATGTATTGTATGAAAATATGAGTTTAGTTATGATTATGATGAGTTGAAGTTAAAGATACTTTGGCATTATTCTGTGGATGCCAAAAGGGGTGCTCCCGAGTATTTAATTATTGTATTTTCATATAAGTAAGTCGTTGTGAGCCGAAATATTATTATGATTGCGTGGGTGATTACTGAGTTTGGTTTATATGCTTGGACTGAGAATAAGTAGGCTGGTGCTGGCCAAAATTATTGTGATGTAAAATGTATATTTGAACATATCAGTATTTACAAATGAGGTGCTGCCAAAATTTTCAAGAATATTTGAGACGAGTATGATAATCTGTTGATCAATACAGATGTTTATGTTAATTGAGATTATATGAATCTGGGACCGTTACAAAATGAGCCAGAATGACATCGTTCGATACTATATTCCTAGTTTGGGATTTAAAGTACTATATGTGTTGGTTCGGTGACCCTTTACTGTCGAAAGTATGAAGAGTCGGTGCCTTAAATTTGGGAGGGTAGGGAGCTATGTCCCATTCTACTGGGTAGGGTCGGACTATCCCGACATCTTGGAGCCCGTCTTGGTTGGCGAGGGCCTCAAGGCGTTGCTCCAGTTTGCTCATCCACTTGGAATGATTGCTCCCGCTTTCTGAGTTATCCTCTTCTTCGGACGAGGATTGGGTGGCTCAGAGTTGGAATGCTTTTCATTCTCGGTATTCGCAAAAGATGAACTCTCCCCTTCCTTCTGTTTGCCCTTGAACTTTTTGGAAGGAGTTTCAGGCTTTGGCTTCTTTTTGTCTTTAAGCAGTTATGACAGCATCTGCTTAAGGGTGTCGATAGATTCTTACTGAGCTCGAATCATATCAAATTGCTCCCATTGGACTCGAGCCTGCTCTTCGAATCGCTTGGCCTCTCCTCGGGAGTTCCCGCCATGTGAGCAAAGGCGATTGTCCTCGAACTGAAATTTGAAGATTGGGATTCGATGATGGCGGAGTGCTCATCATTTACCTCAATCTCTCTGGTCGACAGATTGTAGTCGACTGGGGCGATCGTTCCCGTGCAGGTTCGAGTGTGTCAGTAGACCCCTTCAGGTTCGATAAGAACATCATTCAAACCTGAAGACCGATCAACATCCAACTCCTCCGAGCTGACAGCCAGTTGTTTTCCCCTTGGACTTACTTGGTGTGGAACCCATTCCCAACATGTTTGTAGTCACTTCTGGGTACTCAATGTCAGAGAATGATTTCTTCTTCTGTGATCATCGTCTTTTAGCCGACTCTGAAGCCGTTGACAAAATCGAAGGTTTATTCATCTGAAAGCCGCAATGGTAGTTAGAGAGCACTGCTGAGATTAGCTGCTTGTAGTGACATCGAGGGGCGATTTGATGGACACTCCTCTTCCTTGTTAGGTAGTCTCTCAGGTCCGTTGAGGGGACATTTGAAGAACTAGCCTCGTACCCATAGGGATAAGGACTTTTTGGTTGAACGCGGGTCTCGCGTTTCTTTGTTGAAACGCGGACCTCACATTGAGTTGAAATGTGGCCATCACGTTTCGGAGCCATTAGAACGCAGCTCTCGCGTTCGACACGGACCTCACGTTGTGGAAGAACGCGGGGCTCGCTTCTGGGACAGAAACGCAGTTCTTGCATTGCTTAAGAGAAACGCGAGTATGAAACTCGCGTTCTGAATCTTCAGAACAGATTGCTTCTGTAGAATTATCAAGCTGTTGTCGACGAGCGCGGCGCTTTCGTCGACGTTCAGCATTCCAGTTAAGCCACAGTGGTTGTTGGGAACCCCCGACAACTTGAAATTGTAGAGTTTGGAGAGAAGAAGGACGGCGGAATTGATCTTCATCGTCTCTTTGATCGTGCACCGAGGCTTTTCCCCTGCGGGTCTCCTAAGAGACGTTGACGCGGGCAGCGTGGGCTGAACGAGAGGTTTTCAGAATCTCTTCAGAAGTGGCACCCTTTGTGTTGTGAGTAGTGGTGCTGGCTACTTCAGGAGTAATCTCCGAAGAGATTCGAGAGCAAGTCTCAAAAGAGACTTTGCGATATTGCCGCATTGCCTTGGGGCTAGCAGAGCCTGAGCAAAAAAATTTCTCAAATTTTTCTTGGTCAAATTCAATGACGAGGGATTTTACCGTCTTCCCAAGGAGACGGACATCGGCTTGTGCCATAGCATTCTCATCAGTAGAGAACAAAGTCCCCAGCGTAGTCGCCAGCTTTTGTTTGATCGAAAAAACGCCTTGTAAGATTTCTTTGAGTGGCTGAAAGGTTACATCGGAATGATTTTGATTACAAAAGAGGGAAGAAGACTCGGTTCTCCCCTTTATTTAAAGCTGGGTTCTTTGAGTGGCGATGGAGAGTGATTCTTGTTCTCCATTGACCGACCGATTTCTAGCTTCTCTTCAGGATGCTCTCGAAGACTAATCAAAGAGGAACTCTATTTTTAACACGCGAAGTATTTAGAGTCCATTGATTACTCCTTTTCTCCAAAAAAAGAGTCTCCAAAAGAGTCCCCTCTCTTCATAACTACTCAGGCTATTTATAGGGAGTCATAAGGGTATTATTGTCCCCTAAAATTCCTCTATAATGGGGATTAACTCTCCCATTACGTGGGGAGTTAATTGACCTAATAATGGAGGTCTGTTATAACAGAAACGCTGGTCTCGCGCTGGACGCGGACCTCGCGTTTCTTGTTGTAGGCGCGGGCGTCTCAGAATGCGGAGTTGCTCAGACTCACATTTGAAGTGAGACGCGAGGTTTCTCAGACCCGCGTCTGAAATGGAGCACCAAGTTTCTCAGACCTGCGCTTGACATGGAATGCGGAGTTACTCACACTCGCGTTGGATGGGACACAGAGTTACTCAGACTCGCGTTGAATGGGACGCAGAGTTACTCAAATTTACGTCTGAGTCTTCATGCTTCTCTGGACACGAGGTCCACGTTTTAGTCAAAACGTGACCTTTGCGTTGAAATGAGGCTCGCGTCTGAAGGCTCGTCCTTAGTGATTTTTAGACAGCCTGCACCAATCACTCTGAAATTCTTACAATCTATGATGTAAGTCGTGAATGCATATGGTTAAGATCTATGATCCAACATATTCGAGAATCACGTGGATTGTCCTCAATGGAAGATGCTCCAACAACAATGTTTGAAGATAATGCTGCTTGTATTGCTCAAATTACAGGAAGAAATATTAAAAGAGAAAGGATCAAATACATATCACCGATGTTCTTCTACACACATGAGCTCCATAAGAGAGGCAATGTCGATATTCAGCAAATACGGTTAAGTGATAATCTAACAAGTTTATTCACAAAAGCGTTGTTGACATCGATATTAAAGAAGTTGGTACATAAAATTTGAATGCACCGCCTCAGAGATGTTACATGCTGAAAGTGGAGTTTATCACATCAGGGAGAGTGTGTCATCAGTAGGTTTACATACTGTACTCTTTTTTCTTCGTCAATGTTTTTATCCCACTGAGTTTCTCTTGGAAATATTTTAACGAGGCAGTGTCACACGCTCAACATGTGCAAATGAATATGTGCTCTTTTTTCCTTAGTTCAGGTTTTGTCCCACTGGGTTTTTCTGACGAGAATTTTAACGAGGCATATTCATAGATGGTGGATATCCAAGGGGGAGTGTTGTAAATGCATAAATTAGTAGATAACCACCATACCTCTTCACCTTCTTTCTTGTAAATGCATATTGTGAATGCATGAGTTAGTGATGACCTCTTCACCTTCTTCCTTATAAATGCATATTGTGAATACATGAGTTAGTGGGTCACCTCTATATCTTTCTCCTTATAACCTATGCTTCTATATGCCTGTATAGAGGATTAGAAGAATGAAAAACACACAAGTCTGAAAAACAATTTTTCTTGACTTTCTCCTTTCATTTCTCTAAATTTTCTTAGTTTCATAACATTTATTTTTTATTTAAAATTCTTTTCCAAAAACAGGTCCCTAATAAATATTGTTTTTTTATTATTTCAAACTTTTCATTAGACATGGATATAAATGTTACGATGAGATAGAGAGATTAATTATAGTGAGAAATTTGTATTCTTGATTCTCTATAATAAATGTTATTTTTTTGAGATAAAGATATAAATGTGTTGACTGTATTTAAGATTTGTTAATAGTTTGTAAATTGATTGATAGATTTGATTTGAACCTGCACAAACGTCTGTGATAATCAAATAAAAAGGATCGTGGCTATAGTAGTAAAGATGTAAGAAAATTTGCAAATTTGCAAATTTACAAGAAAAACTTGTCTAATATGTGGATGACTCCGTTCGTTGTCGCAAGCCTTTATAAAATGTTGGAATGCCGCCCGTTCATTTAAAACAACACCGCGCCCCGGCAAAATTTTAGAATCTTTCTCACGAGCAAATCTTCGAACACCTGGTGATCAGCGCAGAGAGATGAAGTTCAAAGCGTTTCTCACCCAAGACGGCGTCAATCTCCTCGACAAGCGTAAGCCCTAAATCTAAATCATTCTCCATTTTTCTATTCATTTCCCAAATTCCCAAATTCCTTATCATTTTATTCAATTTTACCAGGGTTTCTCCCATCTCTGGACAAGATCGGGCGCACCTGCCACCTGTACCTCACAAAAACCCACGCCATCTTCCTCCACAACCTTCTCAATGGCGACGGCGTCCAATCCATCGCCCAACTCAACAAAGACTTCCTCTTTCGAGACTACCGCATCTCCAGCAACAACGACGACCGCATCGCTTTCGTTATTGATGTTGCCCTCCTCCAGCGCGCCCTCCACAGTGCCCTCACTATCCAGTCGCAGTCCCAGGACGAGACCTCCGCCGTCCAAATCAAGCTCGTCAAGAAGTTGCCGGCCGGGTCAACCAACCCGGCACCTTATCTGACGTTCGAGACTAAAGGGCTCAAGTCTGCGGTGGTGCAGGACGTGCCCATATCGAAGCCACTGTCGAGGGCCGAGGTCTTGCAGCTGCAGGAGGCGCTCGATGCTGCGCAGGACTTGCCCCAGGTATGCACTTTTTGATCCCAAGTTTTTATTTCAGTTGAAACAGTAGAAAATGAATCTGAATGATAAGTTAGTAAGTTGGATTTGAGAGTTTTGTTTGACAAATTCTTTGTGGGCATGCGTTGAATACAGAGAACAGGAACAAATTATTGATGTTGTTCGCAGCAATGGAGGAGAAGTGGTGGAAGATTTAGATATTAAACGGAAGAGGGCTTGAATTGTATTTAAAGAGAAGGGAGGGGAAAAACCTCTTGAATGCATTGTTTCAAAATACGATACTGGAATTATAGATAAATAGAGAGGGGAAAGAGAAATAGAAGTATGTATATGAGAGAGGGAGGGAGCCCTGTAGGGAGAGAGGGATATAGCCAGAAGCTAAAGACCTAGGAAGACCTTGCAAAGATGAATTCTCAAATACATTGATAAGTATCTGATCACTCCACAACCTCCAAGCCATGGCCATGGAGGCCCACTCCTTTCTTTGCTACTTGTGAATGCTGCTTTGCATGCCATAAGGTCTATTGGAATCTTAGCAATGGAATTGGAGACTTTTCCCTGATGCGCACGCTGGAGCAGAACATCCACACATGTTTCAACATGTGTTCGTTGGTTTCCTTGCTTCTTTAGAAAGCTTTCATGTTAATGTATTTAATTTGTTGCATATCTTACTTGTACGGATTATATGATATCGCCTTTTGGAAAGAGCTTTACATAACAATACAACAAATTTGGATATGCATGCCATATGGTATGATCTCCAAGTACTTCTCAATGGTGGTTTCTCATGTAATATTCATGGCATGCATATTTGGTGTCATTTCTGTATTATTGATACGATTTCTACTTTTCCATGTCTTGGGTTGGCCTGGTTGGGTGATTAGTCATAGTGACCAATCAAGTAATATGTCACACACACCATGTTATTACGAGCTTAATTCTGCTGCGGCAATGAGTTGTTTTCCCCCAAAGATGCCTGGTGGTCGAGAGTTAGAACCTACTTTACATAAAAAAGCTAATAATTTAGTTTCTCTTAAATATAGTTTTTTCCCACGGCACCTTTGTGCATAGGCATGCTTCGATTTTGATGCTCTACAAATGCGGCAAGAATCAGGGCATTTCACATGCAAGCAATTTGATTCTTATCAGAGATGAATCTTTTTCATATATGAAATGACATGTTTACATCATTTCATATGCTATCATCCACTTCACTCTCTAGCCAAATGCATTCCCTCTGTTTTTTTAGTTACCTTTGTAGGGACTTGAATGAGTACTTCGGGTCACCCATCATGGCGCTACTTTGCCCGAGAACACTTAGCTATAGACTTATAGAGTTATATGCTTGCTATGATCAATTTTTGAGTTCATCAGAATTATTATATGCTACAGATCCTTTTAGGTCACATCACACATGGGGCTATTTACTTGGGTATCAACCTATTAGCGGTGTAAGGGAAGGATAGCATGATATTCGAATTTTGTTGTTAACTTGTGTATCCGAACTCGATCTGATGTTCAAACATATTTTGAGAACATTAACCAAATTTAAAGCCAATAATTAGTATTTGAATTTTGGATAGTATCCAACTATGGTTACCTAGTGGATATTCAAAATTTCACATAAGCTAAAATCACTATTCGAATATCTGTTAATATGCTATCTACTTTCTAAAGTCTTTTCTCAATAATAATAATACTTGAATCAAGTTATTTTAGCTATAATAATCTTTGTCCTAAATTTAGTAACTATGTAACATGTCTAATGTGTTCTGCACACACGCGCGTGCGTGCATGCACATCCTCAAGGAACGTGTACGTAATATATAGAAATAGAAACTCATGCAAATGGATATTTAAGAAAGCTGTTTATAAATAGATATCTATTTAGATAATTATATTTTTCATATGTATTTCTCTATCCAAAACCAAATAAATGGATCGAGAACGGAGGGGATTCAGATATTTCGAACATCCAATTATACTCCTAGCTTCCGTGCATATCTGTGATAGAAAAAAAAAATATTCTCTTTCTTTGGTATTTTAGGTTTACTTCATTTTCTTATTTTTTCTATTTGGCAACAGACTTTGGTGCAGGTTCCTGATCTAGCCCAGCTGCAAAACTTAGTGGACAGGCTAAAGAATGTTGGGGACCTGCTCGCAGTCACTATTACCCAGTATGGTGACCTCCATCTTCAGGTCTCCACCTCCCTCATCACTGTTGGCTCCGAGTTCCGAAAGCTTAGAGTCCTTGGGGTACATGGTATAACATTGTCGATCCATGCTTGAATAATTATATTAGTTGTTAAAGTAGGCTTCAGTGAAAGGATTATGCGTCTCATTATTTATTGCAGCTGATGCTCCAGCTGGTGATCAAAATCTGAGTGCCCCAACACGCACTGACATGGCTATCCAGCGGGGGGAAGCACTTTCGGTGGTTTGTAATTAACTAGCTTCTACACTTTTATGTTGTCACTGCTGCTGGCTCACTGGAATTTTGTGTGTGCGTGTTGTGATTTGGTGAACTGACAGCAAGTGAGCATGAAACACTTGGCAAAGAGCTTGCAATGCCATTTGGCAAAGCCTGACTGTGCCTTCTATGGTGGGTTTTGGTGCACAGGTTCTATGTCTTCTTAGTACTGGTTTCTGAAATGTAGTCTGTTTCATAGCCAGTTTTGTGTCCCATGCAGGTATTGCTCCACAAGGTGCTTGCTTGACTATGATATTCCAGTTCTTCATCCCTGGCACACGGGTTACCAATAAATCCATCAGTTTTCACTGCAGGCTTCCAGTCCTGGACACAGGCTCAAGTTGAAAGAAGGTACATCATATTTCATCTAGTAGTGGATAAAGTTAGTTGATTTTGCTTCCTTCCTTGGGGGAGCCAGAAGTTACATGAGTAACTATCTACTTATTACTAATATTGTCACGACACCAAAGCTACCACCTGATGGTTAAGGAGTAGATGATCAGTATTAATATTTATTCCAGGTACTCTCAAGCTAAACATTTAATCAAAAAGTCAATTGTACATCACTAGTCATCACTATAACAATTTACCAACATCCTCAATTAGTTTCACCATTGAACTTTATGACAAAAAGTAATTACTCATGGGGTACCAACTCCCATTTGTTGGAGGTAAAAAATTTCCTCTAAATGAAGTCAGCTCATGAATTCAAAATCAAATATAGATGAGATGAAATTTGTACGCCCCTCATCAGATTTGAAACATTGTCAAAATTTTGAAAATAGTCATAGAGAATAAAATTTGGTTGCACAGGCATCAGTTATATATAATGCAATCAAGTGAAAACTGAACTCAACGCGAGCATATTATCATGTGATTGTCACTGTACAATTGAAGCCATATAAGAAGTCAAGTGTACGAATTTGAATTTGGTCTGTGCCAAGCTATGAAAAGCTATGATTAATTTTGACTCCCACGGCTTTTGGAAATTCATCATTTTAGTTGAAGTCAATGACATCTGGTGTGGAGCCTAGTTTGTTACTAAGGCAATCTTGTTGCCTCACCTAAGACATGTTTAGGACACAATAAGATATGGTTTAGTTCAACTTTGAGGACAGTTCGGTCCAAGTTTTCTGTAGTCTAAATAGACCTTGCATGATCTTAACATGGACAACTTTGACTTGTCTTAGCTTTAATTAGTTGCACAATGTGTGGGGGTCAATGAAGTGCATGCCTGGGTCCTTGGATCAAGCATAGTTAATGTGGTCTCATATCGTTACATTCACATGTATATGAAAGGGAAAAAAATGAAAAATAATAATAATATTCATGATTCTAATTAAGCTCCCACTATTCTTTTCTTTCTCCAACAACATTCACTATCTAGCATCTACTCAACTTCCTGGAGAGCATCTATCCACAAAATGAGCCAAATAAAATCTCAACCAACTAATAGTCCACCACTCTTTATTTTGCCACCCCGCTAATTCCTTTCAAGTTATCACCTCGTTACCCCTCCATCCATATAATCAAACTGAATGCAAAGACAAAAGGGGTTGAATTTTGGAGCACAAACACTAGTAAAACGAAAAAGAAAACTGAAGAAAAATATATAAAGAATAGAGCATGAGAAGAAGAAATGATGAAAGGAAGTTCTGTCCACTATCTTCTGCTCTATGAAGCATGGACACAAACACGGGACACAAATACGACACGACACAGACACGACGACACGACAAATTCTTAAAATGTAGGATACATGAACACGGTGATATATTATATGTATGTGTGCAAGTATATGCATATCAAAACTCATAGCGAATAGGATGTAGTTTATTAAATGTAAAATTAAAAACAAAATAAAATCTAAATAATTTACATTTATAGCTTCTAATAAAGTAACAAACAAACAAAAAAATCTAAAAATAATCGAAATGTGCTTATGTCAAAGAGACATTCTTTTTCATGTTTATTTAAGTGACATGTGACTTTTAGGTTTCTAAAGCATGATCTTTAAATTTTATTTATACCAACATGGCGTTGCACGTGGTGTCGACACGCGATTTCATAATTGTTTGAAATTCGACACGGCTTCGGAGTCTCTGACACGTGTCGGGCAAGTGTCTTGCAAGTATCAGTGTTCGACACGTGTCCGACATGAACACAGACACGTCACACACTTTGAAGTGTCCGTGCTTCATAGCTTCTCCTTCATCTCAAGATCCAACTTTGCCAATGATCATGGCTCATCCTCAAAGTCCAATTCCATTATTGATTTCATGGTCTATACCGGTAAAGATTTTCCATGAATCAAAATTCTATTTCAGTCTGATTAGGAGAGTGATAAGACTTCATTTTATCCAATCAAAAGAGTGATAATACTTTGTTCTACTAATTGAAGGAGTGTTAAGACTCCATATTCATCAATTAAGAGAATATTAAGGATCCAACTTCGTTCGAGTATTAACACCCTTTTCACAAGAAATATTGACCCTTCATTAAATCAAATAGGCATTAATGTCTTATAAAAGAGGATTAACTCTCCATTACGATAAACATGAATTACCGCCCTTTTATAAAAGGCAATTAACCCTCCATTATCATTAGCAAACGGGCATTGACCCCCTTTCTCTATTTCATGTGCATTGACACCCTCTTTAGAAAGGAGGATTAACTCTCTGATACCAACGATGACATTAACTCTATTCTACAAGAGAGACTGGTTGATGATAATCAATAATATACTAAATCTTCATTACTCATAATCATGCACAAACATGAATTCTGTAAATATGAAATTTTGCTACAAATTTCAGTCTTGAATTCTCATTGAAATCCTATATATATATATGTACATGTATATATATACACACACGCGCGCGCGCACACACACACATATGTATATATATACACGCATGTGCATATATATAATATATATATATATATATATATATATATATACGTGTGTGTGTGTATGTGAGGTATCTGTATTTCAGCCGCCAGCTGAGAGAACTCTCAGCTGGCACTGCGACCTGGTCGCAATCCTAAAAATATTCATTAGCACTGCGATCATGGTAGCAATCCTCACAAAAACAGTGTGACCATGGTCGTAGTCCTCATAAAAAGACTACGACCATGATAGTAGTCCTCGCAAAAGTACTGCGACCTGGTCGCAGTCCTTACAAAAAACTGCGACCATAGTAGCGTTGCGCCCAGGATCTGTGGTTGAGATTCAGTCACGTCACCGCTAGCTGAGAGAGTCTCTCAGCCGGTGGATGAGGTACATTTTTCTCTATATATGCACACACACACGTGTGCGTGTGTGGATATATATATACATAGAAAAATGTATATCAGCCGACGGCTGAGAGACCCTCTCAGCCTGCGGTGACGTGGCACATTATTAGCCACACTAGAAAGGACGCCCCGCCTATTGAAACAGTTGAAATTACTAAATGCCCCTGCGGTAAAAGAGTGGATCTGTATAGTTTATTATTTTTTTATATTTCTGACGTTAGTCAATATTATCACAATTATCTTTTATAACTGCAGCCAAACTGCGACCAACTTCATCAAATCACGAAACTAATTTGAATGCTTCTTTATTAATTTTTTTGTTTACGCAGATATTATATATTTTAGGAATGCGCCTAAGCTCGTAGTTGTCAATAAAATAATTTCTCAATAGTTTTAATTTTTTTTACGCAGATATTATATATTTTAGGAATGCGCCTAAGGTCGTAGTGGTCAATAAATTAATTCTCAATAGTTTTAAAAGCGCCCTTTATCGCAGTCTACAATTATTTAATTTGTAGATTTTTTATGATATGATCTGTAAGAATTTTACTGATTTTGAATATAGTCGCAGTTTACTTTTTTCGCATGTAATGTATAAATTATTATTATTTTTTTACATATTGAATGCGGACAAGGACTGCGACTATGATCGCAATGCTTAACTAGAGCATGTCGTGGACGTTTTTTTTTGCTAGGTTAAATGTAATAACGGTGACTAAGAACTGATAATATAATCGCAGTTTACGTATTATTTTATATATTTGTTCTTCACTGTAACTGTTGTCTCAGCCGCCTATAAACTATTAAATTTATTTTGACATATTGCATGCGATCAAGGACTGCGACTATGGTCGCAGTATTCACGACAGCATTTTTGTGGATGATTTTTTTGCTAGGTTAAATGTAATAACAGTGACTAAGGACTGATACTATAGTCGCAGTTTACGTATGATTTTATATATTTGCTCTTCACTGTAACTGTTGTCTCAGCCGCCTATAAACTACAAATTTTTTTACTTATTGCATGCGAAGTAGGACTGCGACTATGATCACAGTGTTTAAGAACAACAGTCGCAGTTTTCTAATTTGTGATATACAGTGAAATATACTGATTTGAGAGGATTGCGATCATGTTCGCAGTATTATCTGTTTATATAGTTTAATTTTGGACTGCGACCATGATAGCTGTTTTTAACTTTATTGAATGCAAAACGATCAAACTGTTTATAACTGGACAGCGACCGTGGTCGCAGTTTCATATGTAATTATTATATGAGTACTGCGACTATTATCACATATAAGATACAGAAATAATAACTATACGGTATACTTTATATGTACTTTAAAAATATGAAAGATTATTTTACAGATAGAAGTAAATTTTATTTATAACATAATATGGTCAGAAAGAAACCTTACAAACAAAGAGCATTAAAAGCTATTAAAAGAAGACAAAATAACGTTGAATATCAGAAGATTAGGAAATCCTAATCCTCGTCGTCATCACCATCATAAGTAGATTCGTCGTCTTCATTCTCCTCGTCTTCCTATTCATTACTGATTTCCTCGTCATCTTCCTCTTTTTGAGGGTTTTTTGATTCATCGATAAACTCCCAGAATGGATCGTCTCTATCAAGCTCTTCGTCCGATCCGTGTCGAGAAGAACCTGTTAAAGATATGCTCAAAGGAAGCGAGCCTCCAGCATCAGAGGACATGCTTTCATCAAGCATGTCTCCGTCAAGTGGCAGATGAATAATTTCCTCCTCACTAAGCCCCATATAAACTTCATCATCCTCATGAAGAGGAGGATCAGATAAAATATTATTTGATGTAGTGAGATAGTAAAAAGGAGTGAAGTCCAGACTGGTATCAGATTCACTAGAATACCCTGAAGAAAGAGGACCGGTGGGTGAATGATTGAAGTTAAAATCTGAGTGTTCAGAGGAAGAAGATGGGGAAGACATGATTCAAGAATGAATTGTTTTCTGGAAGTTTTGAAATCAAATTGAAAAGGAAGAGCAAAAATATAGTTTTTAGATATGAGATAATATATTAGTTACAAACACTATAAAAAGGTCAATAATGTGAATGAACATGAATAGTAATAATAATTGTTATAGGTGACGGTTGAGTATTGAAAGAAGTGGTAAAAAAAAATTAAATATTTAATTGAAGAGTTATGGCGGGAGAATCCGAAGAGTTCCTTTTTTTTCCAGAGGTTTATTACGTGAAGTACAAATTAACTTTTTATAGAATGTTTTGCTTATATCTTTAGATTATGTATGGTACACATCTTTCCTTTATCGAGATTAATCTTAGTGCATCTCTTTTTTCGAGACTGTTGTTGTATCACGGTAGATAGAATATTAATTACTTCATTTAATTCAGAGTAATTAATATAGTATTTTATAAGATGTGATATACGCGGACTGATCTCAGGGTCGCAAGGCTAATCTAATTTGTAAAATTATCAAAAATCTGTTACATAAGGCATGTGAAAAAAGACAGCGACTGTGGTCGCAGTGCTAAATGATAGCATGTTTCGTCTGTTTTTTTATGCGAATAAGGTATGCGACTAGGGTCGCAGACGTAATATAAAATTGAAAGTTATATTATATTAAGTCTGCGACCATGGTCGCAGTGATAGAAAGTTTTGTTATACTATGACTGCGACTAGTGTCGCAGTTGTCATATAAAATTGAAAGTTATATTATATTATGTCTGCGATTATGGTCGCAATGTTTGAAAGTTTTATTATGCTATGACTCGACTATATGATCGCAAACTTTGTAAAACGGTCAGAATGTGCTGAACGATATCATGTTTCGTCTGTTATGAATTTTTTGTGGATAAGAAATGCGAAAAAATTAACCATTGTATTTCATTATTTTTTTACACTGTACATTTGTAATAGAAAAATCAATATACGGTTGCCCCACATTAAATTTCATTTTTCTATTCATTTCAGTTTCTTTTATTAAACCTATATGAGTTGAAAATAACACGAATTAAAATAATAAAAAAATTAAATAAAAAATAACAGTTTTTTTATGTTTCAAGCATGTTTTTTACTTTTCACTTCTGCTGTTTATTTCACATTATTTTCATCCAAATTTTTTTCTATTATATTTTTGAAGTAGTAGAATTAGGAATTTTATAACTGTAGATATATTCAATTAAAAAGAAAATTGTAAATTACAAATTTTTTAGGTAAATTTTGGTTGTGGATGAGTATTTTGCTAGTTTAGAAGTAAAAAAAGGGGTATTTTCGTCAATTGATTCACGATTCTTTAGGCGGGATTTTTTTGATTTTTTTGGCGCCTACACTCTGCGACCGATATGTGACATATATTCAGCCACGTCACCGCAGACTGAGAAACTCTCTCAGCCGTCGGCTGAGGTACAGCAACCCCATATATATATATATATATATATATATATATATATATATATATATATATATATATATATATATATATATATATATATATATATATATATATAGAGAGAGAGAGAGAGAGAGAGAGAGAGAGAGAGAGAGAGAGAGAGAGACATGTGTATATATATATCTATACAAATGTGTATATATATACATGTGTATATGGATTCCTCTTTAAGTTAGCTTTTCACGACTTATAGTTTCAATTCAATCTGACTATTGTATTGGGATATCCAGTCAAAACAATGTAGCCTTGTAAATCTATATAAGCAACAACCCTGCATGTAAATTGGAAACTTTACAGTATATTTCAGTCCTTTGTTCTCAGAATATCCCATCGAACAATATGCCATAGTATTCCTCTTGAAGTCAATTTTTTTTTCCCTCAACATTTATAGTTTCGGCTAAATCCGAATACTGTAGTGGAATCTAGAGGTCAAGTACTACGGACTTGTAAATCTGTATAAAACAGAAATTCTTTAAGCACATTTGATACTCTTGCATTCTTGGTGAAATCCTATCAAATAATATATCATTGGATTACGAGAAGTCTAGTTTTGAAGTCTTCTAGTCTCAGTGTAATTTGAATACTATAGTGAAATATACAGCTGAAGTACCACAGACTGGAAGTCTGCAACAACAGAAATCTTTTATACAAACCTGAAAATTCATGGTCTAGTTCAGTCCTGCATTTTCCAAAAAGTCCAATTGAATTATATACATCCGGATTTCTATCAAAATCTAGTTTCTAAACCTCACAGTTTGACCCAAGCTGGGTTCAGTAACAAGAGAAAGAGCCAAAAACTATGGCTGCATGGACATTTCAGACTACATATTTTTATGTACATAATTATATGTATAAGTAGGAAATTTGTATAAGGAAGATGGTATGTTATGGAAAAGAAAAAGTAATTCTTGCTGAAATCATGTGTCAAACACCTATTACAATTGGATTAGTCAATGATTTTTTAGTCCACAGTCGAAGCTCTTCATCGATTAGCATAGATTAGTTCCATCATTGGGCGATATTCCTAATTGCATTCTGCATAGTCGACCCTGTGTCTAGCATGTGTGCGCCACGTTCATTGGCAACTCTTCATAGTGCATGCTTTGTGTACGTGCTCCCACCTCCTACAATGACAAGGGGGGAATTCACTAAATCTGTATCTCTCTATTTTATAATTTCGCACTTGATCCTTTCCTTTTTTTTTCTGATAAGTGGTAGTATTATGTTCCCTGATTTTAACTTTGGCATAACCTAGAAGAACTAGAATGTTTTCCTCTGTTGTGATCTGGGCTGAGCAGCGGGTGACGACCAGGTCCACTCCCCATCCTCTTGGATCCAAATTTGAGGAAATAGGCATTTTCGCCTTCTCTTTAGAGAGACTTTATGTGAAACCATTCGATATAAAGTCGACATTCATGCTAGATCTACATTTGACAAAGGGAAGCTAAAAGAGAGCGTTGCATGAGCTGTCACAACAACTTCTGAGTTCCAACTTATAAAAAGAACTTCATCAAACATGATGCTCTCTTCAATATTTATGAAATCCAAAATAGACCACCAAATCCATAAACTACACTAAATGACAAAAAAATTTACCAAGTTACAAATCAGGCTTCACAAAGTAGACCTCAAGTCTATGAACTCAGGAAATTGAAGGATTTAGAAACTAGACTTCTATAGAAATTCGAAGGTATATAATTCTATTGGACTTTTTTTTGAAAAATATAGGACTAAACCAGACCATGATTTTGGGATTTGTATAAAAAGATTTCTTTTTTGCAAATTCACCAGTCTCTGCTATTTTAGCTCTATATTCCACTATAGTATTCAGATTACATGGTGACTAGAAGCTTTGTAAACTAGACTTGAATAGGAATCCAATGACATTATTTGATAGGTTTTAACCAAGAGTGCAAGACTAAAACAGGTCATAAAGTCTCAGATTTGCTGGAACAGTTTTCATTTTATTAAATTTACAAGTCTGTAGTATATGTGCATGTCTCTATATTTCACTTCAGTATTCAGATTCAACTGAAACTAAAAATCTTGAAAAATAGACTTTAAGAGGAATCCTAAGGCATATTGCTCGATCAGATTTTGTGAAAACAAAGGACAAAATGCATTGTAAAGTTTCAAACTTGCAAGCAGGATTGCTATTCATTCAGATTTACAAGGCTGTACTATTTTGACCAGATATCCCACTACAATATTTAGATTGAACTAAAACTAGATGTCATGAAAAGTTGACTTAAAGAGGAATCCAATGATATATTATTTTACAGGATTTTAATGAGAATTCAGGACGAAAAGTGCTCGCGAAATTCATACCTACAAGATTCATGTTTGTCATGACTATGAATAACGAAGATTGAGTATACCATCGGTTGTCATCGAGCATCTTCTCTTGTAGAATAGGGCGTTAATGCCGTTGGTCAGTATATTAGAGTGTTAATCCTCCTTTGTAAAGAGGACATTAATGCTCATGAAATAGAAAAAGGGTGTCAATGTTCATTTGCTAATGATAATGGAGGATTAATCCTCTTTTATAAAAGGGTGTTAATACCCGTTTATTATAATGGAGCGTTAATCCTCTCTTATAAGAAGGCGTTAATGCCTATTTGATTTTAATGGAGGGTTAATCCTCCTTGTAAAAGGGGCTTTAATGCCCGGACAAATTAACACTCCCTCAATTGATGAACACAGTTTTAACACTTATTTAATTAGTAAAACAAAGTCTTGTCACTCTTTTGATCGGACAAAACAGAGTCTTTTCACTCCTTTAATCAAAGTGAAATGGAATCTTGATTCATAAGAAATCTTTACCCCTATAGACCATGAAATCAGTGATGGAATCAGTCTCTGAAGCGGAACCGTGATCATTGGTGAAGTTGGATCTTAAGATGAAGTAAAGGATAGTGGACAAGACATTCTTTCATCACCTTCTTTTCATGCTCTCTCTCTCCTCTGTATATTTTTAATTCACTTTTCTATTTCTTTTTAGTACTGGTCTGTCCTCCATAATTCATACTCTCCTTGTATCTGTTCTTGATTTGCTTATATAGTGGGAGGGGTGAGGGGGTGATCACGTAAAGGAAATTGGAGAGGTGGGGAAAATGAAAGAGTGGCTAACTATAGGCTAGTTGAGATATTTTTTGGGCTGATTTTGTGGACAGATGCTCTCTAGGAAATTGAGTAGATAGTGGATGTTATTGGAGAGAAAAAGGGATAGTTGGAGGTTAATTAGAATCATGATCTAAAGAAAGAGTTTCTTTTTTATTTATTTTTAAATTTTTTGGGTTTCATATACATATAAATGTAACAAATGAATCTGTGAATTTCATTGACTAGGCATGATTAATCTAAGGATCCAAATATGCACTTCACTGACCCCACACACTGTGCAACTAATTAAAGAATTAGTCAAGCTTGTCCAACTTTCATCATGCAGGGCCTATTTAGACTACATAAAACTTAGTCTGTGTGTCCCAAAGCTGGACTAAACCATATTTGTTTGTGTTCTAAACATGTCTAAGATGGTGCAACAAGATAGTCTTAGTAAACAAACCAGGCTCCACACTGCATGTCATTGGCTTCAACTAAACTGATAAATTTCCAAAAACCATCAGAGTCGAAATTAATCATAACTTTTTATATCTTGTTGCAAGTCAAATTCAAATCTATATGCTAAACTTCTTATATCGCTCAATCACATTATAGTATGCCTATATTGAACTCAGTTTTCACTTGACTGCATTATATAGCAGGTGCCCACAACCTAATTACTCTATATGACTATATTGTTTCAAACTGATGAGGCATGTACAATAACATCTCATCTATTTTATATTTGATTTGGCAAATTCATGAGCTGGCTTCATTTAGGGCCTGTTTGGTTAAGGGTGGGAGTAAGAAAGTGAAGAAGTGAGGAAGTGATAATTTTTCCCTTGGAACTTGGGAATTGGTTAGTAAGTTTCCGGTATTTGGATGTTGTTAGAAAGCGTGATTTGAAAAATGTTTTGTCTTTTCCAGTGTTTGGATGGTAATGTGAAAATGAAAGTGAAAAAGTTGACCACAAAGTTGACCGCAAAATATTATTAAAATAAAAATTAATTAAGAAAAATAAAAAATGGACTGTAATTAGAATGCAAGTGAGATTTACATGATCAAAAAATTAACTGTTTTGTGTTACAACTTATTAAAATGAGATTTACATGACCACAAAATTAACTGTAGCACTCTGGAAGTGAGGAAATTGTTGTGTAAAAGAGAAAAGAGAAAAGGAAAAGGGGTTTTCTTATATTTCTTTTCCGGTGTTTGGATAGATAGGGAAGTGAGCAATTATACTTCCCCATTTCCTTACTTCCGCTCACTTCCTTGCAACCAAAACACCCCTTAGAGGAAACTTTTGCCTCTAACACCATTGCTCCATGTTATAATAGCATTAGATGTTGGGGAAGAAAAGAGATATGAAGCCTAGGCTTCATACTCTAGTCTATATATAATAACAAATATGAGATATCTAGTCTCACAGGTAATGTGTGACTAAACAACCACAATACATAGTATCTCTCAACACTCCCCCTAAAGCTGGAGCATACATATTATACATGCCCAACTTGTTACAAATAAAATTAACCCGTGTTCTACCAAGTGGTTTGGTAAGAAGATCTGTTAATTGGTATTCTGATGATACATGCTTCGACACAACGATCTTTTCCTTGAGTTTCTTACGAACTATATGACAATCAACCTCAATGTATTTGGTTTTTTTATGAAACAGGCATTTTCAACAATGTGTATTGTCGCCTTGTTGTCACCATATAGTCTCATGGGACACTCTGAGGAAAAATCAATCTCTATCAATAAGTCTCTGATTCAGATTAGTTTTAATGTCACACTTGCCATCGCCATGTACTCTTACTTTGCACTGAACGAGAGATCACACTCTGTTTCTTACTTTTTCATGACAATTTTTTTCATAAAAGACAATATCCTCTGGTCGATCTCGTATCAAAATAACACCATGCTCAATATGCATCTGAGAAGCTTGCTACTCTGGTGTGTTCATTATCTGAATAGAAAAGCCCTCTCTCTCGAGCTTTCTTCAGGTATTTCAAAATTCTCATTACCGCCTCCAAGTGGGTCGTCGTCCGTGCTGATATACTGACTTACTACACTGACTGTGAATGTGATGTCCAGTCTGGTCACCGTCAGGTAGCTCAGTTTCTCCACCATTCTCCTGTATCTTCCAACATTCTCAAGAAGCTCTCTCTGATCTGGTATTAACTTTGTATTCATGTCCATCAGAGAATCAATGTTCCTGCATCTTAGCATCCCAACTTTCGAAAGCAAGTCGAGTATATACTTCTTTAATGACAGAAGAATGCCCTTCTTGGACTTAGCCATCTCAATGCCTAAGAACTTCAGGGATTTAAGATCCTTGGTCTGAAAGAGCTTTTGCAAGTACTTTTTCAGGCTATCAATCTCTTTTGTGTCAACTCATATGATCACAATATCATCCACATACACAACCAGAAAGATCCTCTTTCCATCCTGTATCTGCCAAAATACATAGTGGTCTTTCTTTGTGCGACAGAGACCAAACTCCTGAATTACTGATGTAAAGCGAACCAAGCTCTCGGAGACTGTTTCAGACCGTAAAGTGATTTCTTCAACCTGCAAATCTTCTTCGCATGCCCCCTGAGCAACAAACCCAATGGTTGCTCCATGTAAACTTCCTCATCAAAAATACCATTGAGAGGTATTTTTAATGTCCAACTGATGAATGCCAGTGGTATGTCGCTGTTAATGACAAAAGGACCCGAATTGATGTCATTTTTGCAACTGGGAAGAAACTATCCACATAATCCAGCCATACACTTGTGAGTACCCTTTGGCAACCAATCTCGCTTTTAAGCGAGCCAGAGACCCATCTGAGTTTAACTTGACAGTGTAAACTCACTTGCACTCAATAGCTTTCTTCTCCGGTGAAAGTGTGACCAACTCCCAGGTCTTATTCTGCTCTAAGACCGTCATCTCATCCTGCATCGTCTAAGTCTAATCTGGAATAGACAATGCTTTTGATACATTCTTGAAAATCGAGCATGAGTCCAAAGAAGAAATAAATGAATGAAAGGAGGATGATAAATGAGAAGAAATATGATGCTGAGTTTAGTTACATTTGCCTTTTCAAAGTGCAATGGGAAGATCATCGGTAGTAGAAGTATCTGGTAATTGGGTAGTGACATTTTCACTTGATTGTTGCGCAGGACTTGATACTGAGGCTGGCACTGACACAAGAGCAGGAGCTATTCGTCGTGTACAATTGTGAAACCGAAGTGTTTTATTACCGGTCACAATCTTAGATGTTAACTCATCACTATTGATTAATGTCTCCTGATAGAACATGTAACCATAGTCATCATCTGACGCCAAAGAAGAAAGAGATGTGGAGAAAAAAGTTACATTGACAACAAGATATATTGGCCTATAGATGGACAAAAATATTTGTAATCTTTCTGAGTTCTAGAGTAGCCAAGAAAAACCCCTTTAAGAGACCTAGAATTAAGTTTTGTCTTATGAGGATTATGATTGTGGACAAAACAGAGATACCCAAAAATCTTTTGGAGGCAAGGGAACAAGTCAATATCGGAGTACATGATGAAATATGTGATTTTATTTTGCAATATGGAGGATGACATTTGATTTATCAAGTAGTTAAAATGACCTCACCCAAAAATTCTTTTGGTATACCTGTCTGTGAAAAAAGAATTCTAGCAATGTCAAGAAGGTGTTTATTCTTAGTTCAACTATCCCATTCTGTTAAGGAGTGTAAACACAAGAGAATTGATGCATGATTCCATTTTGTTCCAAAAACTGACTAAAGGTGCTGTCCAAATATTCTTTAGCATTATCAGATCTCAAAATTTTAATGTTAGAATTAAATTGATTTTTCATCTCTGAATGAAAAACTTTAAATGTGGAAAATGGTCATAATGTGATGTTCTCCTCAATGGACTCCACAATAGACAAACATGACAAACTCAGTTTATTGCCATGTGTTGGTTCCAGTTTGTTTTGCTTATAAAACTCTTTCGCCAATATCAATAAGTTATTTTCTTCTGCGTGAGTTTTGATGCAATTAATTATGTAGCTGGTTCCTTGCTTATCTTTTATTGCCTTTCTTTTTATTTTTGCTGGGCAGCTCACAGACATATTAAATGATTAGATTCGGAAACAGATGCTGACATAGTCTGCCTCAGTGGTGATCCTTCAATTTATCAAGCTGAGAGGTGACCTGGGATAGTTTTTGTACACAAATACCTGTAACTTCTTGGTGGATATGTTAATGGTTCTCTATCCTGAATTGTTCAAATTATCAATATTATATGATGCTGTATTTTAGTCCTCAAGTAGATTTGTCTCTTTCTTTCTGGGTTTCTACAATATCAAATATAAAGGACCTGCTTAGACATATGTTGCTTCCAATTAAAATAAATCAATGACTATGATATGAGCCTACCCTCTCTTTTTAAATTTTCATGGAAATTTGTATTCCGTCTGTTTGAAGTGATATAAAGAAGTTTGGGCGCGTTGTTTCATCAAAAAAAACTCTTCCTGAACACTGTCCTATTGAAAATGCTACCCTCTCAAATTAAAGGGAGTTTTGGTATCATAACATTGTATTGGCAGGCTGCCTAGTTCTTGCTTAATGAGGTCCATTAAGTAACTTCCATTTGCCTTTCTTTAGCCATATATGTTTAGGTTCTGATCTTGTATGAAAAATTGTGTTATCTCTTGTGTTCACCAATGTTGAACTTTAGCAAAGAAACTACCTGAGTAAAGAAGCTACTGGAACATACGAGCTATTACATACCCTATATTTGTTAGCAATTTGAAGCTTTGGACAATTCTTACCAGAAATCACCAGCTAAGAGTATCAATCAATTTCAGGAGAGAGCATTTTGGTTTGCATGTATAATGACCCTGCCCATCTTTGGCACTGCTAGGAGATTCCTTGTGTTTATGGCAGTGTTCATCTTAATGCTAGTTGTTGCCTCAGATATCCATCCTTTCAACAGGATAATGATGTCAGTGGAGTTTCGGTTTCCTACAACACATTCTAACTAATAGCTCAGGTTGAAGTCCTTTTCTTTCTCATTTATGTTGAAATGAAAATTACGGAACCATAATGCACCACCAACAGTCACTGAAATTTCACTTAACTTGCATTTTCTTTGCGCAGGCTTGGGCATAATTGTGGAGATTTCTGCATGCGGGAGATCTTTATTAATTCTTGTTTGGAGGTAAAGTTATTCTTGGAGCGGATCATAGTATTTTGGTACTTTTAATTTTCACAATCATAGAATACAAAATCATATAATTATATAGCTTTTTTCTATTACATTTCTAGGATATTTAAAACCGAAGTGGTCTTTCCATTTCCCAGAAAATTCTCTGATTTACCTTTGTGTGTCAGTACTGGTAGGATACCATGCTAGACTAGTAATCTGCCAATGAGTTAAATATGTTGATATTATTTAATTTGCTACTATAACTAATGTTGTGCGGATTCTAAGAGAATGCTGCAAGAACTATCCAAATTCTTGTCACCCTGCTGATTAAACCACCAACAATGATGTAATACAATATATTGTACTGGATTTGCCATATGCCAAGTAGCATGTTACACATATGATAGTCTACAGATGAAAGTTAACAACGGAAGAAACATATCACCTGACATCAAGTGTTAGGTATTGACTTAGTCATGTAACAGAAAAGCATATAATTTTCAAGTCAACCAAGAATGCCTGTGCTTGAAAGTATTCATATAGGATGTAAACAGTGGCACAAATGCTGCCTGTTCATGCCAAACATATGCTATCAGGATGATGCTGGGGTGTTACTGAGTAACTGGCTTTGTTCCCTCCTTGGACCCAATTTCTTAGAGAACATGCAAATCCACACAGTAAGAACGAAACCCATAGCCATTCCAATGCTAAACGGTATCCCAAAGATTATGTTTCCCTCTTCCTCATCATTTTCAGTGGCATTAGGATCAGTGGGCTTATGATCATCATCCCTACAAGGAAGAACGAATTCACCACAAAGACCCAAATTTCCTTCAAAACTAGAATCCGGAAATGTTGAAAATTGGCCGGCTTCTGGAATCCTACCCCTCAGACGGTTGTATGAGACAGTAAAGTTCGATAAAGAGTGAAGCTTAGTGAGAGCCGAAGGTATCTCCCCTGTTAGAGCATTATGCGAAAAGTCTACCTTTTCTAGGCTAGATGTTTCCGATAAGTTTGGTGGAATACTTCCTGAGATGTTGTTCCAGCTTAAATCGAATATCTGAAGTGTCTTCAAGTCCCCAAACTCTGGCCATATTGGTCCTGACAGTATATTGTTACTTAAGTCGATTGTGTAGGGCAACTTGAAGAGTTGTTCAAATGGCACCTCTTCTATGTGTTGGTTCTGCAAGATGAATGGTCTGTTACCGATCAGTGCTGCCAGTTGTGTCAAGTTCACTGTCACTTCTCCTGTGAGCAGATTGTTTGAGAGATCTAAGTAGAAGAGCCTGTTGAATCTGCCAATCCAGGAGGGGATTCTTCCAGTGAGTTGATTTCTTGACAAGTCCAATACTCTTAAACCCCTAGCTTCCCTCAACCACTTTGGGATTGTACCAGAGATGCCAGAATTGGGAATGGAGAGAAACGTAAGGTTCTTAAAACCTGATATGCCATCAGCAGGCATTGATTCTCTCTTGAAGTTTGCTGCAAGAACAAGAATAGTCAGATTTCTACACTGCTGAAGGATTTGTAAGGCCTTAGAAATATTAGCAAAATTATTGTTGGAAAGTGAGAGGTAGCCAAGGGATTGAAGGCCCTTCAAGCTTTCAGGGATCTGGCCATGAAGTCTGTTCCCATCCATGTTCACGCTCCGCAGTTTGCTGCATGAGGCAAGATCATCAGGAATCTGACCTTGAAAATGATTGATGCCTAGATCAAGAACGCTGAGACTGATCATGTTCTTGCAGTTAAGATTGATCGGACCACTCAACGTGTTGTTTCTCAGGGCAAGATGCTGGAGCTTTGAACTGGAGGATAAAGATTTTGGCAGTTGACCATTGAGATGATTCGAGCTAGCAGAGAACTGCTTCAAATTCTTAAGATGGCCGAAAACATTAGGGAGTACACCAGAGAATTCGTTGATTGAGACATCAAGATGAGTCAATTTCGAAAGTCTTCCAAGCCTCTCATCCAGCATACCTGAAAGTCTGTTTTTGTGGAGATGTAATTGTTTCAAGTAACGTAAGCTGAAAATATCACTTGGCAAGCTACCTGTGAAGTCGTTTGAATCGAGGAACAAGTGCACTAAAGACCGGCAATTCCCAACTCTGTTGGGAGCCCATCAAATCTGTTTGACGAAAAATTGAGGACTCGAAGTCCTGCTGATCTGTTACAGATACCTGCATCTACAAGGCCAGAGAAACGGTTGCCTCCAATACTAAATTTCTTGAGGTTTGCAGACTCACCAAGAATTGGTTGGCGGCCTTCAAGTTGGTTGTCGTTGAGATTGAAAATTCTGATGGACGGTAAATTGATGACTGCAGGAACCGTTCCATTGAATTGGTTGTTACTGAGATCAAGAACCTCTAAGCGACTTAACATGAAGAGCTCCTGGGGGAGGGGGCCTCCTAAATTGTTGGATGAGAGATTGAGAGATTTTAGCTGATCCAAACTGGCCAAGGATTTAGAAACTGAACCTTCAAGCTCCATCCCTCCAAGTTCCAACCGAACCACTCGTTTGATTGGAAACTTGGGAAGAAGCGCGCATTTGACACCGATCCAACTGCAGCAGTAGGGAGCGGTGCGCCATCCCTGGAGCTTGTTCGAACGTGCACCTTCAGCGAAGGTCCGCAATGCGCTCAAATCATTCGAGCTACAGCTTTGAGCCTGAAAATTGAGCACCGTGGAATGGAAACAGACTAGTAAGAACACAAAGAGGATCAAATTATCCTTTTTAAACATGTTAGATACTATTGATCATGGATGATTAGTACCTTGGGGTGCAAGAATATATACAAATTCATTTACACAGTCCTCACTAAAACAATTTTATTTAAGATAGAAAGAGTCAAATCACAATAGTCTTCTTTTGAGTATTGAATTCATTACTGACTCCTTGTAACTTTCAGGTGGGTGGGAATGGGGAGGTTCCTAATTCTTTTGATTGGGAGCTTGAAATTACTTGGAAGCAGGAAGAAGGGGACCTGGTCAGCTGCCTACATGTTAAGCTGCAGTAAGCATGTATGATGTTTGAAGTACAGATAAAAATGTGCACTGATGATGTTCTAAGTATTAAAGCACTAAATACAGGAAAAGAGTACAAATATTTTATTGATAATAAGATGGGCTTAAAGACTGGGCCATAAGATGGGCCATGGGATATTTTCTCAGACCCCGGGCCCATGGCCCCATCTCGGGCCTTGAGCCCGCTGTCTAATATGCATGGTCCTTGTGAATCAAAGATCCTTAATTAATTAACATTATGGGGTCTGATAATGAGACCCCAAATTCTAGCAGACTAGCACTTCATTTATTTTTGCCGACACTCTGCTTGCATTCTGTGGCCAATTGAACAAATAAGCTACTGTTTGTAAGCTAAGATTTGCAGACAAATGTTGAATAGTATTGTTATTTAATTAGTGGCCCATAATTAATGTCTCAATTATTATACTGACAGTGGCCTCCTCTGATTTTGATTTGGGAATTACTCGAGCCTTACAAGTCCCCAACTCAGTGTCTAAGGAATGTTATGGAGTCACATCTTGGTTGTGTTGTTTGTGCTATGATATTGGTCATTTGGGTTAAGATGGGGCTTGAAGACCATAATTATGTCAGAGACGATGTTTTGATCTCTTGAGGAGACATATTTGGCAAGTGGATGCATAAAACATTCCAATATTATACTTTCCCCTCTTAACTTGTAGCATTTTATCTTAGTCGACTCTTTGCTCTATTACAAGCTCGAGGGCGGGCTGAGAGCAACAATCAATAGAAGAAAATTTTAACGGCCAAAATTTTTTTAGTGGTTCTGATACAATATTAGGTTTGAAGAAAATAGGCAATTTGATGGCTTACTTTTGATAGGGATTAGCCTGGCTTTTATATTGAAAATAAATAAACACAAGAAGCTTTTTTTTATTACACAGTAATAATTATTATTAAAAAAAACACTTTATTCATCCAAATTATGCTCTGTCGTCTGTAGGTACTTAATTGTCCCGTCACTGTACTGTTGAGAATTTTGGGAGCCTACCAATCATTAAAATTTGCAAATCATTTGCTTTATGCGCCAGCTGTGAAATGGGCCAAGAGATAGAGACACCACCTCCAATCTCTCAGGACAATTTGATCTTTTTGACCATCGCCACGCGTCTGACCCCAACGTTTCTTTTAAGCCTCACTTTACTACTTGATTAATTTGGACAACGATCAGAAATTAGCAAGGCTTTTATGTTTTTAACTTTCTTATGTAGGGGATGTGAACAAGCTGAATTCGAGTGAGCTAACATTGAAAACTTTGATAATGTGAAGAATAATTCAAAATTTGTTTGCGCACTTCTTTGGCATTTCGTTATATTACTAATGGTTGTGATAATTTGTGCAAAAATATTTACTAAATATATTTGAATCTATCATATATCAAGCCAATTTGCGTCGAACATAAGTGAACGTATCCAACTCGTTTATAAATTCAAGTACTTCGAGAAACTTACAATTAAGCTAAATATTGTGCTCGATATAAATTGTTTGCGAATCTCTATCTTGCATCTATTCATAGAACAAACAGATACAAGTGTCGTCGAAACATAGTAACAAAATGATTTTTTTTTTTTAAATAGTGAGAGACGCCTAGACTTGGAGTTCAGTTAGCTATGTAATTTATCTTCAAAAAAAGAGAAGAAAAAAGAAGATAAAAATAATAGAAAAAAAATGACCTAGACATTGGGATGAGGCGGCTCATTGGTTTACTGTATAAAGACTATAAAAATTGTGTAGATAATGCTGATCATTAAAAATATTAGATTTAGTTGGTCAAATAAATATGATTTTTAAATATTAACAAATACATCACGATTTTTTTTTTTCTCACTCTCAGAAAACAACAAAAAGGGAAAAAAAAAAAAATTCAACTCTAGTGATTTTGGATAAATTTCTATTTATAATCAATATGAGAAAAATATAATTATGATGTATTTTAAAGGAGGAATAAATATTCTTTTTCTATGGGCTTTCCTTGCAAAATCTCACCCTGTTTTCTTAATTGACTGACTGATTGACACACACACAGAGTGCACGGTTCTTAAAACCAGCCGGCACCGCCGTTTCCTTATTTCTTTTGTCAGCAAGCAGCAGCAAAGGCCAAAGTACAGAGAAAAAGAGAAGAGGGAAAAAACCAGAGAGAGAGAGAGAGAGAGAGACTGCGTGCCATTTCAACAGCAGGAGGGAAAAAACCTCAAAAGGAAAATCAGAAAAAAAGGGAGAAATAGATTCCGAAGGGGGGAGTTTTAGCATCATCCCTCAAATCTCTTTCAAAAGAGTTAGGTGGCGGCTGGTGAATCTTGGGTGTCGTCAGTTAGGTGAGCGCCTACAGCCATTAAATGGTTTTTCTCCTCCCTTTTCTTCTCTTTTGGGGTCGCTATCTGTTTGTTGGTTTGCTTGTGTTGAATATTTTGGTTTGCTGTGAACGGGCCTTTGGTTTGGTTTTATTTTCTCTTTTACCCTTTTTTTCGGTTATTCTTTTTCTTGTTTGTCTGCTCATGATGGCATCTGAACACGTCTCTGTTTGTAGGAGGTTTTTGGGGCTTTTTATTGAGTTGGGTTTCTTTGATTTTAATTTTCTTGTTGGGTTTTCGTTTGTGTTGGGGTATTAGCCTTTGGGTAATTTTCTTCTTGGGAAATTTCAGCAAATTTTTGTTAGTTTGTTGTTACTCTTTGAATTGGGTCTTTTTGGTACCATCATATTGTTGAAATTACTGATTGAGTTCCTTCTCTCCATTTGGGTTACTTCTTCATACATGACTGGAATAATTGGTGTTTAGGTTAGTAGATTGGAAGAATGAGAGGAAAGGGAGCAGCAAATGGTAACTACTTTGTGTTGAATACTGGGGCTAAGATTCCTGCTATTGGGCTTGGGACATGGCAATCTGGAGGAGATATTTGTGTTGAAGCTGTATCTACAGCGTTGAAGGTTGGATATCGCCATATAGATTGTGCCCATTTGTATGAGAATGAAGCGGAGGTGGGGAAAGCGTTGGCTGAAGCTTTTAGTGGTGGACTTATGAGGGAAGATGTGTTCTTGACTTCGAAGCTCTACTTTGCTACTAATTCTCATAAGAGGATTGAGAATTCTGTTAGAGTTTCTCTGAAGAACCTCGGGGTGTCCTATTTGGACTTGTATCTTGTGCACTGGAGTGAGAGTTCGGCTTTCGGAGATGCAACTGATCCTCCATCGAACTCAGGGAGTGATTATAGGCAGTTTCTGCAGCGTCTGAAACCAACCTGGAAGGCTATGGAAGAGCTTGTGCAGCTGGGTTTGGTTCGTGCTATTGGTATAAGCAATTTCAATGTTCAGCAGATTAGTGAATTGCTTCAGTTTGCGAAAATTGTTCCGGCAGTCAACCAGGTTAACTTGATTTTGATTTTATTTTCATACATGCCATATTATGCATTAGCTGTTTAAGAAATGTGTTTGCTTTAGTTGCTTGGACAATTAGGAAATAGGTTCTTAATATAATGAGAATCCTGTGATAATTGGAAAATACAAATTTGATTCTTTTGATTTCTCATATTTGTTGAGGTTGAATAAGGTGAAAATTGATTACCTGTGCTAATGGAAAGTTAAGACAATGGAATGCTAGTCTTTTCAATAAACTGTTGGCTACCCATTATTGGCTCTTTTGACTTGTTTCCAATGGACTTATCAGTTATGTAATGCTTTTCTCTAATTGATTGGAATTGCTTTACAATGAGAATCCTGCAATAAGTGAAAAAAATACAAATTTGATTGTGCCTCTTGATTTCTCATATTTGTCGAGGTTGAATAAGGAGAATTGAGTCCCGGTACTACAAGAAAGTTAAACGATGAGAGTGCTAGCCATTTCAACGAACTGTTTGCTTACCCATTATTGGCTCTTTTGACTTTTTCCCGGTAGTCTAAGCACAGAATTCTGAAAATTGAAACATTGTATAAGAGGAAATTGAGCAAGGTTGTAAAGCATGTGAATTGTGGCATGGAGGCCACAAGTTCGAGGTATGTCTTCAACCTCCTACTGGGAGGAATTTCATCGTGGAACAACCCACCTTTAAATGCAAAAGAAAAAGAAAAGAAAGGAAAAGAAAAGAAAAGAAATAAGCCATGATAGGAATGACCTATAATCTTTCAGACATAATCCAACATGTTTCCAGTGGCTATGGTTACTATTGTTTAGTAAACATCAAGGTGTAACCGGACATTCTGTGTTGAAAGGCTCCCAGGCCCTAAGAATCTATGATGTTGTGCTAGACTCCTACTATACTTCTTAGGATTTAAGAAGTTGGAATAGCATTTGATTTAAGCAGTTAATGCCCTTCTATTCATAGCCTACTGAGAAGCTCTGAGAAGTGGACATTCAAAGTGCCTATGCGGACACATGAAAATGACATGTTGACACAGAAAATTCTAAAATAGTAGCTATGAAACAGCAGTAACATGGCAAGAAATATCTTATCAAATGCAAGTTTGAAACATAGACAGCTTCCATTGTGAGTGCCATTGCCACATTGTTTACTGTATATCCTACCTTACCCAGATGTGATGGTACCTGATAAATTGGCACTAAGAAACGCATACAGGCATCAAGTTTTAGTAAAATTGGACACATTTTAACTCTTAAAAATTTGAAAATGACTGATGGATATACAGTGACACTTGTTCCTTCATTTTCTGTTTATTCATTTCAATTTTGACTTTCGAGATTTATTTGCAATATTGTGGGTTCTCAATTTAGACTGTAGAACTTATAAATATGAGAACTGAATTGTTGCTTTCTTATTTTCTGTTTACATACCTGACCAGCGAAGGTCCTTATTTTTTCTTTGGCTTTGGCAAATGCCAGCCGCACTTTTGCGTTTGACATAGCTGTAGAGTTATAATAGTTATTCTGGTAGTGCTTAGTATAGTGATTTTTAAACCTAAAAGAATTTTTACGATTAAGTACCTGGAAACTTCTGGACCTCGGGTTTTATAGAACTTAGGGTAAAAGTGTTTCTTGAAGGACAGTTGGAGAGAGAACTGTTTCCTTTTTACTGATGCAATGCAAGTAGGCGATTTCAGTATTTCACTGTTCAACATTTGCAAGTTCATTAAGAAGAGAATTTACTATCAACAAGGTCAAAGAAATCACTAACAGATTTGTGTGGGCTAAAAAAGCAGTTGACCAAAGTGGTTCCATTTGAAAGTGTCTGATTTTCAAAACATACCTTTTTGCAGACTAATCCATCAGAAGATTGAGATCAGTCTTTTATGATTGGGTTTCAAGTAAGTCCAATCAAGTGTTGATTTAAGATAAATCAATTAAGATGGTGATGAAATTCTTTTATGATTGGGTTTCAAGTTAAGTCCAAACAAGTGTTGATTTAAGATAAATCAATTAAGACAGTGATGTAGGGAAACTCTCTATTTGCTGTTTAGACTGTTTAGAATTTATTGCTGTTATTGCAGCTATGTACATTTCAGAACTAGTTGGCACATGTCTGGATTGAACTTGATATTCCATGATGAAGAATGACGATATTAGTTGAGGATAGTCTGGTTATTACCAACTATAGTTATGACACTCAGTAGGCGTCAACTCCTTAATTAATCTCATGTATCCATCCATTTTGTACCGAGGTCTTTACCTGTTTTCCTCATTATAGGATGAACAATACAGAGCAAACATAGCTTTAAGTGGAGGAAAGCAGGATGAACTTACTGTGACATGGATCTATTAAGAATTTCAGTTTCTCTTCTCTGCATTACTCACACCAAAAGGATGTCAGCTAGAGTATACACATTTATAGGAGAGCAACCAACAAGAATAGGTTCATAGGTTTCCTGTACCTATGGACTCAATATGATTGCTGGATCTAAGGTATTTTAGAAAGATATTGTTCTATGGAGTGCATACCAACATATCCGTGCAAAAGAGGGAGAGAACAAAATTTTTTTTGCCTTATTGGAATGTGTTCTAAATATGGGTGCAAACGGATCGGATATGGATTGGATATAGTATTTACCATATTTTTTTTCACTTTCAAATATCGAATACGGGTACGAATACAGATTTGGATATTGTCGTAAAATTGATATCCGTATCCCGCCAAAATGGGATATCGGATACGGGTTTGATATAAGGGATACGAATATGGTTATAAATAAGCTAAATGGATGTGCTCATATCAACATTCATCTTAATTAAAAAAAATATATATAATCCAATGTAATAACAAAGTACTATTATAACGTTGAGAAGAGAGAGAAATAAGCAATTTTACTTAATTGAATTAAATAACTAAGATAAACAGAAAATATGTAAGAATAGAAAGTGACCAAACTAGTAAAATAAAAAAATTTCTCAAAAAAATTATCCATGATCTATAAGAATTTCTCAACTTCAAAGTAAACAATAAGAAACCACAGTCTCTATGTAGATATCAGTATTTGTATCTATGAGCAAATATCTATATAAAAGAAATCCCTCCATATGTGGATATTCGTAATTGTATCCGGTTTCAACATATTATGCGGTTAACCGTATCGAAAAAAATCCATATGCGGATATTTGTATTCTTATTTAGGTTTTTACATATGTGGATATCTGTATCCAAAAAAAATTCATCCATATGCAGATATTTGCATATGTATCTGGATTTTAAAAACAATCCATATCTACAACCATTTTGAAATCCATATCAAAATATGTATTCATATTCGCCCTGATAGAAAATTTTCGTATCCATATCCGCATCAAAAGCAGATATAGATAGGGGTGTAAATGAGGACCTTATTCGAGTTCAACTCGTTTATTAATCGAGCGAGCCAATTCAATAACTAGCCAAACACGAACGGTTAGTGGACAGTTTGTTTATTCGATAATTCTTGAAATCAAGCTTTTAATATTGGTGTAAGGGTTTCTAACAACCTCTTTAAGGAAGGAAAGAGGCTTGTAGTTCTCTCTTTTAAGAAACTAATTTATATTTCATTATATGTAAGTAACTCATATAATAATGAGGTGTCTAATGGGTTCAAGTACAATTTATGCAAAATTATGTGCAAAATATATTAAAATATCAAATATTAAGCTTATTTGAATCAAACACGAGCGAGCAACTTAGTTTGAGTTTGGCTCGTTTATAAAATCTAGCCAATTGAGCGAGCTACAATCGAGCTAAATACCGAGTCGAACATGAGCCGTTCGTGTGCCCCGAGCTTGCTTTACAACCCTAGATATAGATGCAGATATCCGCGGATAATCTGCATCCATTTGCGCCCCTAGTTCTAATGGCCATAATTTTTGCTCCCATTTCTTGTCCATTTGCTTGCTTATTTGTACCAGTTAGATTGATCTCCATAATTAAAACAAGACCAAAATTGGAGGTGGCACATCCTCATAATCCATTTTCTATTGCTTCTTTAAACTATTAGAAATTTCTTGTTAATTTTAGAATTTTGGATGTTTCATTCAAAAGAATGATATAAAATACACCTTATATGTACCTTTCCCCCCTTTATTTTGGTAAAACTGTTGTTTATGCACTTCACCAATGAAAATTTAAACTTGTTTAGCTTCCATGCACTAAACATATTGAAACTTGATTATTGATTTATATTAGGAAAAGTTGATCCCCTCTTATGTGTGTTTGCTTGCCATAAATATATCACATGCGTACACCAGGACACTTATCTTTTCACCCACTCTTGTGTGAATGCCTGCAGACAAACATGCACATACGCGCACGTGTGCCCCCCATGCGTGTCGTCCCAACCTAAGCAGTTGTTAATTCTATTCTCACTAATTTAGGATGATAGAATCTGCTTAATTTGTCTTTTGATATTGGATGCTGATAATTTAATTTAACTTTTTTGCTAGTCGAAGGCATATTAGCCCTTACAACCTCTCATACCTCACACCTGTGGCATCAACCAATACCAAAAGCTTCAGCTCTGTAGGGAAGTTTTTAGAAAGTACTATATCCTGCCTTGTCGACGCTCCCACTTCGATACCGACTAAAACATACTAGCTCTATGTATAGTTTTTGCAACCAAATTATTCCTTTTAACTGAGTAGGTAAAAAATAAAAGATATTTGTTACGCCCCGTTAATCAAAATATACTAGTACAGGTATGTGATGAGAGTCAGCGGCGTACTTTTATCAAAATACATTAGGCCTTAGTACATGAAATTAAACACAACATCAATTTCCAACTTTCTTACACAAGTACAATAGTATCACAAAAGTCGTGATTTATAACATTATAAAAATGAAGTAAAAGAAAGTAAAATCCTCACGAGCTAGAAATAAAAGTAAGTCAACTATTAAAGCTTTGCAACTTGTTCAAAGTACTCATGATCCTACTGAGTCTCTGAATTTGGATCTGAGTAAGCAAACTCAAGGTCGTCAGTGACCTAATTAGTGGTAAAATGAGGGCAGGTAGTGATATAGTATAAGTATAATAACAATCAGTGTAGTAACAATCAATATATAATTGAGTAGTAACGAAGTCAATCTGTAAAGATCTCAAATGGCAAGAGTTTATTAATGAATATGTTATTAACGTTTATTTGAAATAGACTGTGAATATGTAATTTGTATTTTAGACGAGTTTCATCATACATACTCGAAACAACAACCCAATCCTCTGGCACTGAACCAGAACGTAATACTAGGTACACATGATATAATACATGATGGGATACCAGTCATCTCCGAAGACCTCGCTGTGCAACCCTTGTTCGGCTGTACAACCAGTAACTTAAGTCCATTCAAAATATAAATACTGTCTCACCCATCAATTTTCTCACCCTGGTGTAAAATATCTAGTATCAGTGTCACCAAAATTACCACATTTGGTCAATAATAATATTTATAACAAGTATACAATTTAACAAGATTTTTTTAGTAATTTCAATAACACGAAGTATGTTGTTATCATGTAATGGTCATACTTAATTTCTCAAAATTTTCAAGTAAAATCACCATAGTGTTCAAAATTAATAATCTGATTTTTTTTGAAATTTTGCACTAATTATGGTTATTTTAAGTATTTTTCTAAAGAACAAACAATTAATAATTCAAACAATATCATTTTAAGGAATTAATAATTATTTACTTAAAATATTTACAATAATTTTATGTAGGCAAAAATGAACAATTCAGGGTAAAATATTTAATCCTTTGTACAAAAAATTAAATCATGAAAATTTGTAGCTTTCTAAATATTTTTACATACTAGGTAATTAAATAAGCAATTTAAATAACTAAACATTAATTAAATAAATTACAGAATAAATTAATTTCCCACAGTAAAATATAATTTATTTAAGAGAGTTAAAAACACTCACCTGAGTTTGCCACAGATCTGGATATCGAATTTATTTGATTTTTTGGGAATTTATATTAATTTAATTTAATTTTTAAAATTGTTAGAATTATTTAAAGGATATTTTAATTTATATTATTCTAGGTATTTTGGTCACAAAATAAATTATCCCGGAGTTGAAATATATTTTGTAATTTTATAAAATTTCCTTTTTTATTTGAATTAATTAACTTAATTTCCTAATTTTTGGATTTAAATAAGCCTAAAATCATTAAAATTTCTTAACGGGTCTGGATGTTGCACTAATGGGTTTGATCTAATCTGGTCGGGTTTGATACATTAATTTTCTATAGTAATTGCTACAATAATTTTCTTATTCTTTTATTTGTTTTTATTTATTTATTTTTGAATTTTAATTCTATATAATTAATTAGTTTAAAGGGTTTCGGGTCGGGTATATGTGGGTCGGGTGCAAGCGGGCCGGGTTTCATTCGTCAGGTTTGTGCTTTGTACATACCCGATCGACTGCTGGTCGGGAGGGTTCTGGTCGAGGGTTTGCCTCGGCCAGACAGCCTACTGGCCGAAGAATTGTCTCGGCCAAGACTATGTCTTGACTGTGAGCGGGATGTTCTTGGGTTTGGTGATTTTTTAGGCAAGAAAAATTCTAAAAGATTTACATGAATTATATAGTTTGTTTTTTTGATGATTTTGAGTAATTTATTTGGTTTTTGGGTAATGTTTTGTGATGAAATTTTATGAAAGTAACTAATGTACATTAGGTGTTCGATGAAATGCCTAAACGAAATAAGGTTATGGAAGTTTAAAATCGACTTACCGGAACCACTTCCCTTTGTCTGAACTCCGAGTCCCATGTCTCACACTGTGGCGATCTCGTCTCAGATGGATTTGAAAAGAGGAAAATGTGAGGAGAGTGGAAAAGGTAGGATTTTCTCTAATGTTTTTTTTCTTAAGAGATTAACTCATGATATAATGCAATCCAATACCCCAGTTAAATCATGGGTATAATTGGGGCATTGAAGAAGCGGACGGGTCGAGTTTTAGCACTTTATTTGATCTTTTAAGCAGTCAAATAAATTGCCCAATCAATTGGAAAAACTGTTATTTTTGAATGAAAGTTGAAGGGTTTTTATTTACGGGTTAAAACAAATTTTGTTGCCACTCCCACTTCACGCCAATGCGGCATAGGGGGAGGGTCTCAGGAATGTGGCACTGGGAAACCGGGTTCAATCCCTAGCGGCATGACATTTTGTGTGCGTAAGGTTTAAGGAGCTGTGTGTGGGCCTGAGCTTTGTGTGTGGGCCTGAGCTTTGGGCCTTGGGCTAAAGAGAAAATGAGGAGAAAAAAGAAAGAGGAAGAAGGATTTAGGGCTTTGGTCTTCTTTATATATATTTTAATTATTACTATTATTATTTATAAATTAATTTTATTATCATTATTAATTTTTTATTATTATTATTATTATTATTATTATTATTATTTGGTATTTGTATTGAGAGATTATTATTTAATATTAAATTATGGTATTATTGAATAGGGATATCACAAATTACAGATGTTTATTATGTGAGTTGCATTTATTATCTTTTCCCACTTTGTCCTAACATGAGAACTGAACATGCTTTGAAACAAATTAATGAAGATATCTAACATCTTATTATTTGCATTTAAGTGCTAAGATCAATTTATATATTATATTGTATGATTTGTCATGATAAAGCAGACATGTTCATAGATCCGTCCAAATTTAGGCAATTTTAGAGTTTGTATCTTTAATTCTTTATAGATCTTTCCAGAATTTGTATGTTTTAACTGACTGAGTATGAATCCTTACCATTTTAGGTGGAGTTGCATCCTTTTTGGAGGCAGGATGAACTTGTAAAATTTTGTCAAGAGAATGACATTCATGTGTCTGCTCATACTCCACTCGGTGTACCGTCAACCACTAGTGGTATGTCAACCATGGGTTCTGGTCTATCTGATAGTGGATCAGAAGACGAACCTGGAACTCCTAGAATCACATCTAGAAGGTCAAGATCCGTGCACGGACCAATGCTGAAGCTTTCTGTTGTTAAGGATATCGCAGAATATCATAGGAAGACACCTGAACAGGTTAACTTATTCTTCCTTTTCCCAGTGAAAATTTGCTTTTGTTTATTTAATTTTTATGCACTTGTTATTTAATTTGGTTTTTGAACGAAGGTTTCCTTGAGATTAATTGGCTTTGACCCAATATTAAATTGGATTCTTGAATATCCTGATACTTATTATTACTCTCTCCCCTTTAACAATGGTGATGAAATCATGAAAGTGTGCAACTCTAGTTGTTCCTCCTATGAGTATGTAGTATCATATACTGAATAACTAGTGTAAGTTCTTGATACCTTTAGCCACTCTAGAACTTTCCTCTCCCCTTCTCTCTCCCCCCTCCCTAACAATGTGATGAGATGGAGAAAACTCCAGATTTTTTCCTTCTATGAATATCTGTTTATCATATGCTGTCACTTGAACGCATTGGTGCAGTTCATTGAAAAACTAGTGCAAGTGTTTCATAACTGTAGTTCCACTCTAGAACTTTTCTGGTCATGTGAAATAGGAGATGTATAGAGGTTAGACTTGTATTGCTAATTTTATGAATTCATGCAGTGTGTGCATTATGGGCATTCATCAAAACTTCATAAATTAATAGTTAAATGGTATATAATCTGCGAAAAGAATAAAATATATATTTTTTATTTCAAGGAATTAAGCTATGAAGTATCAATACTTGAGTGGATGAGAGTTATATTGGTTACATGTGTTCTCCAATACGTTGTTTTTAAACGTACTCAGAAATTAATAATTATTTTATATAAAATTATATCAATTGTTTGTGGGTATAGTTTATTATTTTGCTATTTAAAAGACTAATAAATGACAATGATTCTTGAATGTGGGTGTTGATAACGACATTGAAGATCCAAGGAGCTATTGGAAGACCTATTCGAGTATGGAGAAGAAAAATCCTATATGGATTTGATTAGAAGTAGTAGTATTTTCTTTTATTACCTTTTCTTCTTGTTATTTCTTTTAGAAGATCTTTTATGATTATAATATTTTGTTAGGAGTTCTTTATGATTAAGAGGACACGAGTAGTGCATGTGACCTTTATCTACAAAAATTCTTGTACAATTGTATTTGAAAACTTTTGAAACTCCAAATTGTTTTTTTTTGAATTTTTGTGTGAAAAATAAAGTGGGAAAACAATTCTCCTGGATGTGAAGCCCGGTTTTATCTTTTCTTCAATTTCCTAAATCCCTAAATTAATTCATTCTCAATTCCATCACAAACTCTAGTTTTCCCCTTTCGTCCTGCGTTCGATATGAGAGCTAAATTCCTAATTCTTTCAAAAAAAATTCGAAACCATAGAGTTAGATTTAGATTTCTCTCTTCCTTTCTCTTCCCTAGATTTTTTTAGTTTTCTTTAAAAAAATCTTTTCTTCTTGTCTAATAGTTTTCTTTGATCAACAAACAAAAATAACTGTTTAAAATTCTTCCGAAAATCCCTTCGAAAATGACCCAAAATTTCTAAAGCCATTGTTCATCTCCTTCCATCGATCTCTCTCTCGACCAAAACCCTAACCCTAAAAACCCGCCCCCTCTCCTTATCGATCTCATTGCCGGAACTACTTCTCCACCTTTGCTCGAACCAATCACTAGCCGCAGCCCCTCCACCATACCTTCTTCCTCTCTCTTGCTTCCCAGAACCCATCGCCACCTCTCCAAGTCGACAACATCCGCCTTCAACTCTAAGCCTCCTTCATCACCACCGCCTCGCCATGATCTCGCGAGCTCTACCTCGACTTTTCTTCGCTGCGAGCTCGACCTTGACATCTCTTCACCTTCAATCATCTCCCCGCGGACATCCTCCATAGCAGTGCCCGCACCAACACCGTCGACCTCTCCAAATCAGATTTCCTATCAGATCTTGGCCTTTCATCTTTCTCATCTTGATTACACCAATCTCGTCGATCGTGTCTCCACTCCGATCTCCTATGCCAATAACGATGTTCCAATAGATCCCATCGGGTCTGCAGAACTCCAATCCAGAACTGACTCTAATTGGACCCAAAGCTAAGAATCGATCCTGAATTGCAGGATCCGACCCTGGCTTGCTTCACTGATCAGACCCGCTGCAATCATAATTGGGATCAGGTTGCACACAACAACCCACACCACTCTGCAAACTCGTTGAACAGCTACAGATCTGACATGTTTGCACACAGACCCGCTTGCAGTCTAGATTTATTTTTTGGTCATTTCTCAGTCGTTTTGAAGCTGATTTGAGCCGTTCTCGAAGCGTTAGATTCGTGGGAGATAGTCCTTTGACATAACGTATAGCGAAATGTTTAATAAGATTCTTATAGAGCTCAGAGCCATTCGACTAGGATGCAAAGAAATCACATGCAAGATTGATGTGATACTCGAAGCTAGGTCCGAGCAAAAGTCAGATCCGGAGCTTGAAGCTAGCCTGAGCAAAAATCAGATCTAGAGCCAGATTCAAAGTCAAATTTGAGTTAGGGCTAGAGGTACATCTAAATAACGAACCCAAGTCAGTGTTAGAATCAAATCTAAAGTTCAAACGTAGTTCAAATGTCGATCTAGAGAGAGTCCAAGCTCGAACTTGAATGCCTCTTACTGAGTTCGATCTTGTACCAGAAACATTGTTTGATCCAGTCCCACTATCTGAGTTTGAGCTTGAACTTGAAATAACACTTGGTCTAGTGTCACTAACTGAGTCCGAATTCAAGCCTGACGCCGCACTTGATTCAATGCCACTACAGTCAGAATTGGTCACTTTATCATCCAACAGGTTATCATCGATTCAGTCTTTAATGATATTTTCACCACATGATTATGATCCCTTTCAAGTCTAACTTAGATGTCTTATATGAAACGGGGATTTGCTATCGTTCACAGCCATCAAAGCCATGCCCAACACCCAATCCAACTTTTGAATTCGAGATTTTTCATGCTATCACATTATCATAATCGAGTCCGAGTTTTCTCCAACCAAGTGAGAATTGATGATGACATTGAAGATCCATAATGCTATTGGAAGATCTATCCGAGCAAGGAGAAAATTCTGAGTTGGATTTGATTTTAAGGAAGACTAATATTTTCTTTTATTAGCTTTTCTTTTTATTATTTTTTTGGAGTTCTTTTATGATTAGGAGATTTTTAGGAGTTTTTTTAATTAGGAAGACACGAGAAATGCGTGTGACATTTATCTATAAATATTCTTGTACAATTGTATTTGAAAACATAAGGCTATTGAAAACTTTTGAAACTCCAAATTGTTTTTTTTTGTAATTTTACGTGTGAAGCATAAAGTTGGAGAAGCAACTCTCGTGGGTGTGAAGTTTGAATTTGATCTTTTCCCCAATTTCCTAAGTCCCTAGATTAGTTCATCTCTAATTTCACCACAAACCATAATTTTCCTCGTCCATCGTGCGTCAGGTATGATTCACTAAGGTTTATGTATATATTTTATCAGAATTTCCCTTGATATTAGATGGAATTGAATATTTTGAGTTATTAGTAATTTTGTATAAGGTGGAAACTGATTTTAAAATCCAAATTGTTTGCATTAACTTTTTTAATTTAATTATTCATCTTCTGGATAAAAGATAACATGCCTGTATGTATATATATATATATATATATATATATATATATATATATATATATAAAGAGGAATATGTATCTCAGGTGCCATCTAAGAGAACTCTTGACTCAAAACTCCAACATCCCAATTTTTTTTATGATCCGACCATACAACATGATCATATCCTAAAATGTGCTTATAAAAAATCACATGTTTTGGAGTTCGTTTGATCGTGTTTCAAATAATTACAAATTCAATAATACAACAAATGCAATCATTTAATACATGATCAAACGAACTTCAAATCACATGATTTTTTATAAGTACACATCTTAAGACATGATCATCCGGTGCGGTCAAATCATGAAAAAAATCGGGATGTTGCAGTTTTGAGCCGCCATCTATAAGAGAGTTCTCTTAGATGGAAGCTGAGATACATATTCCTCATACACAGATACACAGACACGTAGAGAGATAGACTTGTGTCATTCCGTATGGATTCGAGGCTGAACCTTCCCACTCAAATACAACACTATAACATCCGAATGCAAGATCCATTCCGTTGAAGTTGATTTATATTATTTCAACTAAAAATAATAAAATTATATATTTTACATACTTTTTGCCCATTTATCAAGTAGGCGCAAAATGAATAGCTAAAAATAATATATTGCTTAGATCTACATCTTTAGACATACAAATTCTCGATCCGACCATTTCATCATGATTTAAACACTTGAAAATTCTCACACACCAATTTTTATTAGATTTCAAATATTTTACACCGTTAAACTAACCAATTCACTATTTCGGCTGTCTATTTGTCTTCTTGATGGATGGGCAAAAAATATTCAAAATACATGATTTTTGATTTTTAATTACTTATGTAGATCAACTTCAACGGAGTGGATCTTGCATTCAGATGTTGTAGGGTTGTATTTGAGTGGGAAGGATTCGGCCTCGAATCCTTTCGGAATGACACAAGTCTGTCTCTCTGTATATATCCTAGTTTATCTATGAACTTTGAATCTCCATGCAAGTATCTATATGTAATCTTTATAGAATTTAGGGTTTAGATGTAGAAAGGAGATTTAAATTGAAAGTAGAAAGCTTTAACTTCAGATGGAAGAAAAAGGGTGTAAGAGGAAAATGCTAAAGAGGCCATGGTGATAAAGATGGGGTGATGGTTAATACATCAAGCAGGAATGTATTTCTTCTATGAGGATATTGCTGTTTTTCCCGGGCTGCTAACACGATGTAATGCTGGCTTCGGGGCATGAATGAAGAAGGGATGGAAAGAGGATCATTGAGGAAAGGAAGAGAGAACAAAGAGTGTTATAGGGCTCTGTATGAGTCAATGAAGGAATGGTTTGCCTATCAAGTATCTGATTCTATATTGGCAAAGAGAAAACATGGGTTGTTTTCCACCTAAAACTTTTTCGTTACGTCGGTTTGAGCATGATATGATGCCTAGTCTTATGTTTTGTCAGTACTTGCACAAAGATGCAACTGGATATTTTGGTTGGTTTTTGGTAACCTAGGTTTCCTTTCAGATTCTAAGCATTAATTGGGATCTTAATCTTTGAATCTGATGACCATCTTTGGTGTATGATCTTTCATACATGTATGACGACTGGAGCCTGCTGCTTGAGCTCAAACGTTGTCAGCTTTGAGATTCCAATTGTATTTGGTTGATTGAGGTCCTAAATAATTAACCTTTCTGTACATAATTCTATCAAGTACTAAAATGACGCTTTAGGCTCCTAGCATGGTTTTGTAGACCTTATGCTCTGCTGTTATTTTATTTTAGCTGAAAACAAAACTAGGGTATTCACAAGGTCAAGGTATAGTTCGAACATAGAGGCATCATGGATTAGAAATAGAGTTCTCTGAGAATAACAAAATTTAAAGGTTTGGTTGGCAGTTATGACTTCCTAATGTGTTCAGATGACGGCTAAAACTTGGCATTCAATTGGAGGTTGTAGTGGTCAAAATTTGACCCCTGTCAGGATCGCAACACGCGTCCAGTGATAGAAACATAAATCTGCTCACGGGAACCCGTTCCGAAGCCTCTGCCACCTCATTCGAAGATATCCTTCATCCTTATCTTTGAAGCCACACCGCCTCCTGGAGGCACTCTGACTCTAATCCAAGTGTCCCATCAAGTGCAACAGCTCCATCCGTCCAGCGGCAGATCGAGACGGATCCCGCGTATCGCGAAGACAGTTAAGTGCCCTTATCTCCTTACTTGTCCATGACTCTGTAATGACCCCGCCAGCTCATCGAGCAACTAAGGATAACGACGGATAACCCTCCAATGTGTCAATCTCAACTACTAAGACTCAACTCAGGTGGTTACAAAAATCAGTACATTCAAACCGATCAGTTGAGATCTGCATCTTATCCACACCCACTCCACTGCCTCGGTCAAGAACAAATACGCTTCCGTCAAGGAGGTCGCTCCTCTCATCCTCAGAGCACATACCACTCAACACTAGTAGTTTTTTTTGCCAACCATCACAATACATCGGCAGTTTTCCTCTGTCTGGTCTCAATCCCCACCAATTACTGATTCTCACGCCTGAGGGTCTTAGGTCGACGCTACATTGGTGCTCATAAACTAAAATGCGTCTTCTCTTTTTGTGTGCTCTGACAGGTTTGATCAGGGGCGTCTAGTTGCTTGTGACAAGATTTTGTCCACCACAAATTGGTGCTTTCATTGAGATCTTGAGTTTGGATTGGAGATCTTCCTTCCATTCAACTTAAACCCCAATTCTTCCTCTAAAAGCCTCTTCCCTAGCGTTGATGGCTCTGAAGAAACAAACGTCATCCACAAAGGCGCCCTTTCTAGAGGCATGATCAATACTGTAATATTCCTATCCCCTAATACTTGATTTAGATAATTAATACTGGTAATTTAATTAATTTTGATTTATAAACATTAAAAACTAATATTTGTTTAATAAATATATTTTTTAGAGAGAGATTTAAAATAAATAAATATATATGTATATTTACATGTATTATAATGTAAATTATTATTATTGTTGTTGTTATTATGATAGGGTGATTAGTGGGAGAGTGATGAGGTGGCCAAGTAGTGTGAGGTGGTGAAGGGAGAGAGTGGCTTGGGGATTAAGTTTAGAGGTAGCAACACTGGGAAATGAGGTCTAAATATTTAAGTAAGAAAATTGGATATAACTCTCATTTTTCTCTCTCTTTCTGTTCATCTCTCCCTCTCTCGTACTCTCTTTTACTCCCCTTTCCCTCCCCCTGGTGACCGTGCCCGAGTACCGCCTTACCCTCATCCACCAACCCCAGCCCTAGGCGGCCACCAGGACTGTCGCCATGCCAACTTTGCCACACCCCACTAGCATCGCATCACCTCCATCTTCACTTTCTTCTTGCTTCCCTTGAAACCCAACAACCCACACCACCATCACCCATACCCCTTGAACCTATCACCTCCACCTCCTCTCCTTTGTCGCTGTCGTCTCCGGCCATGCCCCGCCGGCTCTGCCGCCACCACCGCGAGCCGCCTAGGTCGCCCAACCTTTTCTAACTCTCTTCCTCTCCTCACTTCTCTCTCTTCTTTCTCTTTTCCTCTCTCCGTCGCATCGTCCGACCGCTGCCGGCAGGTCGCCATCGCCTCCAGGTCCGACCAGACACTGTCGCGATAACCCCTGGTTGTTGCCTCCCCCTATCTCCCTGGCTCTCCTTTTTCTTTTCTTTTTCTTGTTGAATCCATACTTCAACCAACAAAACCCAAACCCAAACCCAAACCCGACCCGCAATCTAATTCAACTTAAGCTAAGTGGATTTGGGTTATTGGATCTGAACCCAATAGTGACCCGATTTGACCTGTTAGCAACTCAACCCACTTGTGCAGTCCAGACCCGTTAAGAGGAGTTCAAATCTGTTAAGCATTAGATTTAGGTTTCAGGCGATATATCAGCCATTCGGACTTCGATTCGAGCGTTTCTCGAGCCGTTGCATTGTGGAGACGAGAGCTATGTAAGCGCGACTATCACAGGACACTAAGATCAATGTGATCTTCGGTAGATCTCTGAAACTCAAGTGAGTGCTTTTTAAACTATTTTTCAATAAATAATATCTTATTTGTGATTGTTAATTTAATATATAGTGTTAATGAGTTATTTAAATATTTGGTTGGTTATTGAACTATTTGATTAAAGAAATTCCAGAGAGATAAATTGGTATTCTTGGATACTGTGATGAAATGTTTGAATCATTGAATCAATTGTATATGATCGCAGTGTGATAATAATTAGGTTAATGTTACTGTAATTACTGGGGCAATTATTGTTATATTGGAAATTGTTCATGTTATCGGATTTACGGGAAAATCTTGTTATCGTATATCCATGTGATAATCACTTTCATTGATCAAACCTAGCAGTCATGTAACAATAACCATAAACACCTGACATCGGGGGCAGCATGATCGTGTAAATCACCTAGAGGGGGGTGAATAGGTGATATGCTAATCTAGTGAACTAAATGCGCTAAATGCGGAAGCTTGAAAACTATTTTGCAACACACTTAGTACAACACACAAGTGTAGCCGAATTCCCCGTGAAGGGCTCTGGACTAACTCCTCTTGATTCCCCTAGATATGGGTTGAGGTGCTATATGAAGCTCTTGTGGTTAAGTACAAGTGAGGCACACACACACAAACAAGCCAAGCATATAAGGATGATAAGCAATATGAAATATGCAAGGCACAAATGCAAGTAAGTATGAATGATATGGCAATATGAATAATGCTATGCACAACACAAATAAAGAGAGGGTTAAGAGACAATGGATCAAACGCAAACACAAAGATATGTTTCGAGGTTCGAGCCCCTAGCTCTACATCCCCGCCTTCACCAAGAAGGATTTCTAATCCACTATCTTGTCCACCGAGGACTCCCACCGAGGGAACCTTCACCGAGAAGGATTTTTACAACAAGGGAGTACCGAACTTCTCTCTCAAACACCGCCTCACAACCGAGGGGTAGGCCCGTAGCCAAATACAACCACAAACACCTCTACCGAAGAGGGTTACAAACCAATACCACTCCGATCAACCTCTACCAAAGAGGGATACAACAATAAAAGGAGGGTTTACAACTTTGGAGGTTTCCACAACCTCAAACAATCTCTCTTTTCCACAAAACAAGATCCTAATAGAATAGGATAGAAGATAAGCTCAAGTGTGGAAAAAACAAGTATTTTGATCAAAGAAATTCTCTTGGGAAAACACCAAAATAGATATAGAAGTTTAGATCAAAAACTATTTCCCAAACCCTAATTTCTTTGAAATAAACAAAACACTTAAAAACAAATAGATGAATCTTTTTGGCACTAAAACTCTTTTGAAAACTTCTTTTAAACACCAAGAGTAGAGAGAAATTTTAGCTCATAAAAACTTGGTTAAAACCATGAAGAGATGGGGTATTTATAGGCCAAAATAGAAACTAGCCGTTAGGCTGATCTGACAGCCTGACAGGCCTAGCGATCGGCCGGCCGGCCGACCGCTAACGGTCAGAAATGTGACCGTTGGGGCAACCCGGTCGACCGCACGACCGACCGCCCAGATACAGAGAGCAGACTCTCTGATCCGGTCGGCCGCCCGGCCGACTGCCCAGATACAGAGAGCAAGGCTCTCTGATCCGGTCGGCCGCCCGGCCGACCGGCCCACTGTGCCAGCAGACGTGCACAAGTCTGTGCACGTCGGTCGACCGCCCGGTCGACCGGCTTGGTCTGTCAGCACAGTTCTGGGTCAGAAACACTTGTTAAAAATATTTCTAAAAAACTTTTCTCTCTTGTAAAAATACCCAAAAATAGTTTTATCATATTGCATTGATATATAAACATGTGATAAAAAGTTTAGCTCAAATATCAAGCATATGAAACCATTTTTGTGTCTTATCATTTTTATCAAAAACCAAAACTTGTATTTTATCAAACTTGACTTTTTCAACACATGAATAGGAAAGTCAAAATAAGTTTGTTTAAAAGTTAAGCATGCATGTATAACTAGAATACATCTATTATACATATAAACCATTTAAACTTGTTTTGATCAATCTATTCATGAAAACAAATATCGGTTAAACTAAAAACCGAAAAACCAATATCCAAACATAAAACGTGTGTGTTGTGCACTTGAGCATATCAACTGTACTAAGCTTTACAAATGGATCTAAAACACACTAAACTCTATGATACCTAAGTCTTCTTGACGATCTTCATCTTCAAGTCGACTCGGTCCAAACACCGTGATCCAACGAGCATGGCTATGTATCATCATGACGCTCGGGCTCGGGAATCACCAAGTGAAGGCTTCCAAACTCCTCTTTTTGAAGCAATCACCAACTAATATCTTGATTAATAATCTGTAACTAAAATCACAAGATTATTAGTAAACATAACTACATGAGTTAATCATCATCAAAACTAGAGAGGAAGGCCTTCGGGCCAACAATCTCCCCCTTTTTGATGATGACAAAACTCATGGAGTTATATATGCATGGATTAAAGTTAAGCTTCAAATAAGCTCCCCTTAACTCATGCATAAACAAATAAACATAAAGAATATGCAATGAAGGCTCTTAAACATGAATGCATAGATATGCATAAATAATAAAAAGGCTTTAGATGCCAATGAAATGTTCAAAAACAAAACATGCTCTAGATACCAATTAAAATTAAGCTAAATTAAACTTAATATATACAAAACATAAACATGCATATATAAAACACAATTAAACTCAAAATCTTTCCCCCTTTTTGTCAATCATCAACAAAGGGGTAAACAATCAAAACAAAACAAAATCTTCTCCCCCCTTTTTGTTCGAAACAATGAATCAACAAAGGGGTTAAAAAAATTCTCCCCCTTTTTGTCTAAAACAAAAACAAAAACCAAATAGGGGTGACAATCAATTAGGATATCAATTGAAAATATGTCAAAGTAGCATCTTGATACCAATTGAAAGTAAACATAGGTCAATCAACAAATGGTATATGCGATATACATTCATGAAGAGGAAGACGGTAAAGTAACTTCCCTACATATATACATATATGAAAGAGGGATGACAAGCCCTAATTCACATAACGTAAAATATGTAATGCATAAGAGGAGATGTGAAGCTCCCCCTACACATGTGTATCACATAAGGAAGAGATGTCAAGCTCTTCAATACAAGATACACTCATCATGAATCTATATGTGGAAGAGATGTTAAGCTCTCCTTGCATATAGGCAATATAAATCAAAACTTTTGTATTTATCTTTTAAAACAAAATTTTGAATTTTCTCAATAAAACAAATTTGATACCAATTAAATGCTTTTTAAACATATGATACCAAATTGAAATTATTATTTTCTATTCATAAAGCAAGGGAGTGGAAATACAAATACCAATTGTAAATATGAAAATCAAATTTTCTCCCCCTTTATGAAATACCAACAAAACATATGCATAAGCTTGTAATAAGATACCAATTGAAAAGCAATTGAAAACTTAATCAATTGAAACAAAATTGAAGCTCAAGCTTAACATAAACACAAACATATATATGTATGAAAATAGATACCAATTGAAATTGATATTCTTGGAATTGAAAGCATACATACATACAAACATATATGAGTATACAAGAAAGGTCAAAATTGATACCAATTGAAAGAGTCCAATGATACCAATTGAAACAACAATAATGATCAAGTGTATACATCATATAACTACCACCCAACACATGCTTATGTTTAAAAGATTTTCAATGTAAAGCATACACAAGGCATGGTCTCCCAACTAACCGCCCGTGGATGGTAGGGGTTTTCAAAAAATAGATTTGAAAAATTGAAGTATGTTTGAAAAACTCTACCATAATGAAGAATACGAACTAGTTAAATGGAAAAACTTGTTAAACTAGTACGAAATCCTTCAAGTAAGGAATAAAATAAATTATTTTTCATGAAAACATGAAATTCACAAATAGTCAACACTCATAAACAATTAGGCATAAATATAACTCATGAAAACAAAACATGAGTAAACAATAAATGTAAGTGTACCAATAAAATGTGAAGATCATAATCATGAAAGATGTTCAATTAAGCTCAATTAATTCCTTGAAACAAGAAAACATGAAAATCATCAAAACTTATTTAATCTTCAAGGTATATGTATGTCCTATACAAACTAAAGTATACATACATATTCAAACACAACGAGTCCACAAAGATATATGCATGAAGGCACGTGGCTCAAAGGATGTATATGTATAACAATAATTTGGATAAAATGGACATATACATGAAGTTAAATATAAACACAAAAACATGAAACAAATTCGAGAATGGGAAGACAAGTTTAAAATGCATGGATCATCAAAACTAGACTATACTAGCACATCTAATGGGAACAAATAAGCATTCAAGCACAAACATATATAGATTTATTTGTGACCCACTATATGTACAAGTATATAGCTAGTCTTAATGAAAACTAACATTTAAACAAGTAATCAACACATGAAGCATAAAAATAAGATATAAATAAACATGAAAAGCATAAACATGATTATTATGTAAATTCACATGTTATTAAACCTATGATAAACATGATAGCTAAACAAATGGTGAGAACACAAAATATGGGTCCATATAAACATGGGTGTCTCAAAAAGGGCTATACATGCATGTCAATGGTCTAATAATCATGGCTTTTTCATAATGATCATATAAACAATAAAACATGCTATAAACAATGAAATGAAAGCATGTAAACAAAAATAAGGAGTTAGGAATCGTTAGCAAAACCTAAAAGACAACTTTCCTTGTCTCCAAAACATGGTGGTCCTCTCCACCAAACTTCCCTTGAAAGTGATGCATCCAATTGATCTCCTTTAAGTACGGAACGCATCCACTCCAAGGTACGGCAACTCTCACGTCATGCGAGAGCCCACACCTACATCATAAACAAGAGGGGTTGTCTTTGGTACCCATATCTTATTGGGTCCATGGGGTTAGTCCCTTCTCTAACCCAAACAAACTTATTTGCTAAATTTACATCATGTATTCTATCAAAGCAAAATTTAGCAAGGTGGCCCTTACGTCCACAATGTGTACAAGTGTACATATGAGCATACATGTGATGGGTGTGTCCGTGTGGAGTATGTGTATGCCGTGGAGGGTGTGCATGAATAAATGGAACTTGTTTCTTTCGAAACAAAGTTTCCAAACGTGTATGCCCAACAATACATTGGCTCAAAGTGGAGCCCAAACAATCAACACTCTTCTTCAAAATATTTATATCATTATCAATCAAAGAAGAAGTGGAGCATGCAATAGGTGATTTAGATGGAACTACCCTAGCATGGCAAACATGTGAATCTAAATCATTTTTCAAAGATTTATTTTTCTTTAAACACACATCTAAATCATTTGAAATAGAAATTATTTTATTTTTCAAAGCAACATTCTCCTTTAAAACAAAATCAATTTTTGAAGGCAAGTTTTCATTTTTCTTTAAAATAACATGGCAATCATTTTTAGATTTTAAAAATTCATTTTCTTTTAGTGCAAGGTCTAATTGAGATCTCAATGAATCCTTTTCATTATAGACCTCAACCTTCTCTTGCAAATATTGTTAAGTCTAGAATGTAAACTTTTATTTTCTTTTCAATTCCTAGACTTTTCTTTTTCAAAACTTTATATTTTTCCATTAATTTTTCACAAACAATAGATAGTTCTTCATTTAAAGCATGGGCATCAATATGATCATCACATGAAGAAATAGAATCAAAACTATCTAGTTGAGTATTCGAATGTACCTCAAGGGAGTCATTCCCTTGGATCATATAGCATTGTGAATCGGATTCTCCACTAGTCTCCTCCTCTTGTTGACTTAGCAATTGAAGCTCGGAGGTGGTGGTGATTGTCAACTTGTTCTACACTGCAAAGGCGGAATCAAGATTAGAAACATGCATAAGATAATCTTTAGGTAGCGTGCTTCTAATGGCCTCAAGGGCTTGTGCATTGGCCCCTATATGCTTGCTATTACTAAGGTAGGATTCCTTGGTAATGGCAAGGTGAATCTTATAAACTAGGGTTTGTAGGTAAATGGACATCTTAGTCTTCCAAATAAGAATGTTGGAAGGGTCAAACATAGGTGGGGTCATGAAGTCCATGAGTCCAAACTATATGTGTGCAAGCAAACAAATGTGCAAATGCAAAGGTAGATTAGCAAACAAAGGATCTCACTCCTAGGATGTTAAGCCTAAGTATCAGGAGCGTAGGCTCTGATACCAATTGTAAATCACCTAGGGGGGTGAATAGGTGATATGCTAATTTAGTGAACTAAATGCGCTAAATGCGGAAGCTTAAAAACTATTTTGCAACACACTTAGTACAACACACAAGTGTAGCCGAATTCCCCGTGAAGGGCTCTGGACTAACTCCTCTTGATTCCCCTAGATATGGGTTGAGGTGCTATATGAAGCTCTTGTGGTTAAGTACAAGTGAGGCACACACACAAACAAGCCAAGCATATAAGGATGATAAGCAATATGAAAAGCAATATGAAATATGCAAGGCACAAATGCAAGCAAGTATGAATGATATGACAATATGAATAATGCTATGCACAACACAAATAAAGAGAGGGTTAAGAGACAATGGATCAAACGTAAACACAAAGATATGTTTCGAGGTTCGAGCCCCTAGCTCTACATCCCCGCCTTCACCAAGAAGGATTTCTAATCCACTATCTTGTCCACCGAGGACTCCCACCGAGGGAACCTTCACTGAGAAGGATTTTTACAACAAGGGAGTACCGAACTCCTCTCTCAAACACCGCCTCACAACCGAGGGGTAGGCCCGTAGCCAAATACAACCACAAACACCTCTACCGAAGAGGGTTACAAACCAATACCACTCCGATCAACCTCTACCAAAGAGGGATACAACAATAAAAGGAGGGTTTACAACTTTGGAGGTTTCCACAACCTCAAACAATCTCTCTTTTCCACAAAACAAGATCCTAATAGAATAGGATAGAAGATAAGCTCAAGTGTGAAAAAAATAAGTGTTTTGATCAAAGAAATTCTCTTGGGAAAACACCAAAATAGATATAGAAGTTTAGATCAAAAACTATTTCTCAAAACCCTAATTTCTTTGAAATAAACAAAACACTTAAAAACAAATAGATGAATCTTTTTGGCACTAAAACTCTTTTGAAAACTTCTTTTAAACACTAAGAATAGAGAGAAATTTTAGCTCATAAAAACTTGGTTAAAACCATGAAGAGATGGGGTATTTATAGGCCAAAATAGAAACTAGCCGTTAGGCTGATCTGGCAGCCTGACAGGCCTAGCGGTCGGCCGGCCGGCCGACCGCCAACGGTCAGAAATGTGACCGTTGGGGCAACCCGGCCGACCGCACGGCCGACCGCCCAGATACAGAGAGCAGACTCTCTGATCCGGTCGGCCGCCCGGCCGACCGCCTAGATACAGAGAGCAAGGCTCTCTGATCCGGTCGGCCGCCCGGCCAACTGGCCTACTGTGCCAGCAGATGTGCACAAGTCTGTGCACGTCGGTCGACCGCCCGGTTGACCGGCTTGGTCTGTCAGCACAGTTCTGGGTCAGAAACACTTGTTAAAAATATTTCTAAAAACTTTTATCTCTTGTAAAAATACCCAAAAATAGTTTTATCATATTGCATTGATATATAAACATGTGATAAAAAGTTTAGCTCAAATATCAAGCATATGAAACCATTTTTGTGTCTTATCATTTTTATCAAAAACCAAAACTTGTATTTTATCAAACTTGACTTTTTCAACACATGAATAGGAAAGTCAAAATAAGTTTGTTTAAAAGTTAAGCATGCATGCATAACTAGAATACATCTATTATACATATAAACCATTTAAACTTGTTTTGATCAGTCTATTCATGAAAACAAATATCGGTTAAACTAAAAACCGAAAAACCAATATCCAAATATAAAACGTGTGTGTTGTGCACTTGAGCATATCAACTATACTAAGCTTTACAAATGGATCTAAAACACACTAAACTCGATGATACCTAAGTCTTCTTGACGATCTTCATCTTCAAGTCGACTCGGTCCAAACACCGTGATCCAACGAGCGTGGCTATGTATCATCATGACGCTCGGGCTCGGTAATCACCAAGTGAAGGCTTCCAAACTCCTCTTTTTGAAGCAATCACCAACTAATATCTTGATTAATGATCTGTAATTAAAATCACAAGATTATTAGTAAACATAACTACATGAGTTAATCATCATCAAAACTAGAGAGGAAGGTCTTCGGGCCAACAGATCGCAGTGTGATAATGATTAGGTTAATGTTAATGTAATTACTGGGGCAATTATTATTATATTGAAAATTGTTCGTGTTATCAAATTTACGGGAAAATCTTGTTATCATGTATCCATGTGATAATCACTGTATTGATCAACCTGGTAGTCATGTAACATTAACCATAAACACCTGACATCGGGGGCGGGGAAACTGATAGGGAAGACATCTGTATTTTTGGTGGATCTTGAATATAGGTTGTACAATCAGAAGAATTGGGTTCCACCGCGGGGGATCGGGGATGGCCGGTATTCCTATCCTGTTTATCCTGTTATTGTTGATACTTAGCGGTATCGTCCTGGTCCAGCGCCAAGACACATTGTGGGCCGTACTTTCGGGTATGCACGAAACCCACTTGAAAGCACAAACAATATCGCCACCTCAGTTTCAAATAACATCACATTTAATAATAACAATAATGATGTCAGGTTTTAGTCACTCTCTTATTCAGATGATATATGTATGTCATGTTCGGATGAGTTTTGCTGGAGTACGGGCTCCAATATAGACTACCAGTGGTATGTGACGCTGGAAGAGAATGTTTGAATTAATGAATCAATTGTACATGATCGCAATGTGATAATGATTAGGTTAATGTTACTGTAATTACTGGGACAATTATTGTTATATTACAAATTGTTCGTGTTATCAGATTTACAGGAAAATCTTGTTATCGTGTATCCATGTGATAATCACTGTCATTGATCAAACCTAGTTGTCATGTAACATTAACCATAAACACCTGACATCGGGGGCGGGGAAACTGATAGGGAAGACATCTGTATTTTTGGTGCATCTTGAATATGGGTTGTACAATCGGAAGAACTAGATTCCACTGCGGGGGATCGGGGATGGCCGATTTTCCTATCATGTTTATCCTGTTATTATTGATACCTAGCGGTATTGTCCTGGTCCAGCGCCAAGACACATAATGGGCCGTATTTTCGAGTATGCACGGAACCCACTGAAAGCACAAACAATATCGCCACCTCAGTTTCAAATAACATCGCATTTACTAATAACAATAATGATGTCAGGGATACGTGTTATTTAGTCACTCTCTTGTTCAAATTAGAATACATGTATGTCACGTTCGGATGAGTTCTACTGGAGTAAGGGCTCCAGTATAGACTAACAGTGGTATGAGACATTGAAAGAGAATGATTAAAATATCAGACGATACTGATTATTATTATTGTATAATCCTAAATAAGGCGTGTTAATATACATGTGCCATATGACTGCCACTTTAATATTAGACATGAAATAAATAACCCTCGACACATGAAATCCTCACAAGTCGTTTCACTGCTTAATCTTGTATTGTATGTTTTAGCACTGGTAAAATAACTGTAATGTATGAATGGACATTATGATTATATTGTATTATTTCTTCTTTCATTTTATCACTCAATGAGTCACTTATTGACGACCTTGAGCTTGCATGCTCAGATCCAATTTCGGAGGACTAGGGCTACTTCGAGCGTGTGGCGGAACATCAGTAGCGGACCTGTTTGCTCGTCTGAAGCTTGTGAGGATTCCCTTTTGTACTCTTTTCTTTCACCTTTTTGAGGTATAAATCCTGACTCTATATATGTTTGGTACTTGTCAATAAAGCTGGATTTTTGTGTATTTTGTGTTTAATTTCATGTACTGAGGCTTAATCCGTATACGTGTGGGGTATTTTCCTTGTGTTAATGCGTCTCCGGGTTTTTTAAAGTGGGGCGTGGCAAATACTGCCGCCGGGGGCATGATTTCCCTACACGTTGTCGACCTCGAGCATGTCGTAGAGGATACTGACTCATCTCAGAGGGCAACCAACAGTACCTGATTGTCGCTATTGCACGAAGGCCAGATCCTTTAAATGCTCACCGACATGAAAGAGCAGATGAAGGATCAAGCCCAGTCAGATCGCAACCGGAAACAAGCAGCTCTCGACCGCGATAACGCCATCCGAGAGCATGAGGCGTTGAAGCAACACATCAACCAACTCCAGGCGCAGATCGCCACCCTCCAGAGCCCAGGGGCAGGCGCAGCCGAAGGACGAGCATGGAATTGGAGAGAATAGGGTTGACGTGGCTACCACAAGCCTGAGGCGGTTCAGACCAACTTCTCCCCAGTATGAAGACCGCTCCAACAACGGGGTTGATTCACCTCGTTTTCGAAAGGAAGCTTAACACAGCCAGACTCGGAGGAGGATCAAGGAATTTCTCGACATACGAACCCTTAACGGGTTGGTTTAAAGGCGGATCCAGGAGGCGAAGCTGTAACTCTGTAGCGGACTAAAACAAGCATTGGCCAAAGTCTCTCACTCTCCTCTCTGAAGAGAATTTGAAGTGTGAGTTCTCAAAGAAATTCACCACTCCAACATTTGATTACCACTCCGGATCCAGTGACCCTATACAACATATTTGACATTTTTTAGATAAAATGGTGGTCTACTCCTGTAATGACCCGCTATTGTGCATGTCCTTTCCTTTTAGTCTGAAAGGTGTGGCCTCGGATTGGTTTTATTCTCTGCCGTCACGTTCGCTCCACAACTTTAAGGAGATAACTGAGGCGTCTCACCAAATAGCTTCGCACTGAGAAATCAAGAAGATTAACCATCACCTCCTCACTGTCAAGATGAGACATGGTGATAGCCTTAAGTCATACATCGACTACTAGAATCAGCTCGTCAAGGTGCCCAACTGTGGTGTGAAGTTGTCTCTGCACTTCCATCAGCGAATTGCAGGTTTCTCACCCTCTATATAAGCATCTACTGAAGCATGAAGTCACTCGGATGAGGTCATATCCGGAGCCTAGCCTTACATCCAGTTGGAGGAAGTGATGAGGAGCTCCGCCAACCAGTCTCTCAAATGTGGCAATGACAGTGAGGAGTCAAAGTCATAACGCGGGACTTTGACCAATGTTGGTCACCCGAATCGGGGGCAACCCGGCTACAAAAGACAAGTAATCTCGGTTCTCTCACCGAATCCGTTCCAGGCCTTCAAGAGGTAGATCACTTCACTCCGCTAAGGCTCCCCATCATCGAAGTCTTCAACGCCATTAAGGATCAGTCGTGGGTTGAACACCCGAGGTCAATCCAATACGACCCCCACTCTCCGGAGCGGAAGAATACTGTTATTACCATGACAGTAAGGGGCACCAAACTATCTATTGCTGAAGCCTCTGGAAGTACCTAGAAGAACTTGTTTACTAAGGCTTCCTAAAAAAAGTACGTGCTTACCCTTGGAGCAGCCTCCGATGCAAGGCAGCCGAGCGTTTCACTTCTACCCAACCGCAACACATGATTACTCAGTACTAGGCTTGCGATCCGATCCCTCTATAAAAACAGGGGAGTTCCTCCACCGATAAAACCCCCTATATTTTGACCATCAAATAAAATTACATTTTGCTTTTAACTGTTTCAGCTCACTCTGCTGCTGGGATTACCCTTCTCAGAGTCCCACCAAGTTTGCGCTCCGCTGATGGGTCTCACCCCACTCGGAGACGACCATGAACTCAACTCCGTTGATGGTCTCACCCCCACTTGGAGCCAGTGCTTGCACGCTCCACTGATGGATCTCACCCCCACTCGGAGACGACAACATAAGCACTTGCCTACAGGTCCTCTCTTGATTAGCCTACATGCAGTCAAAATCCTCCTCTGTAGGATTGTCCCTTGTTCGGAGTCCCTACAGGGATTCCCCCTTTTAGAGCCCCGGTGTTTGCACATTCCCTTGATGGTATCGCCCCTACTCAGAGTCGACAAACATCAAGCCTACGGGTTCTCCTCATTCAACCCACAGGCAGACGAACGAAACACTGATAGTCTCAGTGCCACCCCTCTCGATTAGACTACAAGTAGTCGAAACTCTCCGCTGTGAGATTGTCCTCTGCTCAATCCCTACACTGCTGCAAGGGTTTCTCCCTCTTGGAGCCCTCAGTATTTGCATGTTCCATTGACACTCAGAGTTGACAAACATCAAGCTTATGGGCTCTCCTCGTCTGACTCATTTGGCAGACGAACTACTGGCAATTTTCTTCTGCAATGCCACTCCGTTGCTGGGATTGTTCCCCACTCGTAGTCCAAAGTTCGCCGCTCCGCTGATGGGTCATATCCCCGCTCGGAGACGACTGCGAACCCACTCCGCTGATAGGTCTCACCCCCACTTGGAGTCCAAAGTTAGCCACTCCACTAGTGGGTCTTACCCCCATTCGGGGTCCAAAGTTCGTTGCTCCGCTGATGCTCGGAGACGACTGCGAATCCACTCTGATGTTGGATTGTCCCCCGCTTGGAGACGACTGCGAATCCACTTATGCTCTCGGGTGGTGGTGTTGCGATCGAGTCGCTTGCTTTCGATCGCGATCTGACTAGGTTTGATGTTCCTTAATCTGATCCTTCATGTCGGCGAGCATCTGAAGGATCTGACTTTTGTATAGTAGCTGGATCGGGCGCTGGTGGCTGCTCTCTGAGATGATAAGGAGTCGGTGTTCTCTGTCACATGCTCGAGGACGACATGTTGGGAGACTGTGCCCCTGACAGCGGCGTTGGTCCTGCCTCTAGCAGGGACGACGTTGTGGATGACCGTTTGTTTCTTCGGAGCCATCAACGCCAGGGAAGAGGCTTTTTAGAGGTCGGATTGGGCTTTAGGTTGGACGAAAGGAAGTTCACGAGTGCAGACTCAAGATCTCAATGAAAGTACTAATTTGTGGTGGACAAAACCCTGCCACAAGAAATTGGATGCTCTTGATCGAACATGTTAGAGCACACAGAAAGAGGAGATGCCTTCCATGTTAGGAACACTAGTGTGGTGCCGCCTAAGACCCTCGGGCGTGAGAATCAGTAGATGGTAGGGATTGAGGACCGGACAGAGGAAAACTGCCAGTGTATTGTGATGGATTGGCAGAGGAAAACTATTAGTGTGGTGTGATATGTGCTTTGAGGATTAGGGGAGCGACCTCCTTCTGCAAAAAGGAGGCGTATTTGTACCTAATCGAGACGGTGGAGTGGAGATCTCAACTGATCCTATTTAATTTGTTGATCCTTATAACCGCCTGGGTTGAGTCTTGGTAGTTGGGATTGACACGTTGGAGGATTATCCGTCGTTATCCCTACCTGCTTGATGAGCTGGCGGGGTCGTTATAGAGTTCTGGACGAGTAGGGAGATAAGAGTGCTTAACTGCCTTCGCGATCTGCGGGATTAGTCTCGCTCTGCCGTTGGAGGGAGGGAGTCGCTGCCAGCCTGCCTCGTGGTGGGACATTTGGATTGGAGTCGGAGTGCCTCCGACAGGCGGTATGGCTTTAGAGCTGAGGATGAATGATATATTTGAATGAGGTGGCGGAGGCTTCGGAACGGGTTCCAGGGAGCAGGTTTATGTTTCTGTCACTGGATGTGTGTCATGATCCTGACAGAGGTCAAATTTTGACCACTACAGAGGTTGAGTCAAGATTATAATTACCTTGACTTGTGTAGATATCCTTGAAGGAACCAGGCAACATGGAGTGCAACCATGGCTAGGATGTGATAGATCTTGGGGAATGCCCAAAAAAACTATAAGGATAAATGCCCTTTTTTCGAGAGGAAGGGAGGGGTCTCAAACTCGAAAACCCTTGATTAGTAAGAATGCAATTGTAGTTTGCAAGAGTTGGTATTAAAAAAGGAAAAGAAAGAGAAGAATGTATTGTAGGTCACGCAGTTAGTATGAGAGTTGTGCTAGGACTGTAGTGGAAAGGGGTGTTGCGTCTTGAATTGGAACCAAAACTTATGGAAGGTGTGATTCCTATGAAATGTCTGTGAGGTTTGTGAGGAAGAACCCCAAACATCAAATATACAAGTTTGCACGAACCACAAAAGAACATGTAAGCAGAAAAGAACTTTATTTCATTTTGAGAACAGAGTTTGTGGGTACAATTTTTGAAGCGAACTAAAGAGCAAACTAACACAGGACAACAAGAAACTGAATTTCTTTCCTTTGCTTTAGATTTGTTGATTTGCGAACTTGAGAGCATTTAGATGAGATTTTGTGATGAAATTGAGTTATAAAGGGTTTTTAAATGTAGTGGAAGGTTAGGGTATTGGTTTAGAGCTGTTTTATGAGGAGCAAATAATCAAATAACATTAAACAGTGGGTGTTTTGGACAGATTTAAATCTAGACATCAAATAAACGAAGGATTTAGGCTTCAATTAGGGTTCATATAAGTACAAATTTGTGGGCTTATTTATTGGCTAGGGTTTTGCTAAATAAACAAAAAAAAAACTAGAATGAAAGATGAAATATAGGAAGGTTTTACATCTTTTTTGTGAGGGGCTTCAAACCTGAGATTCGGCATCACACAAGAGATGGCTTTTGCATTCAATAATGCATCAGAGATTAAAAAAACAATGGTGAAAGCTTCAATCCATTAATCATTAAAATTTAATATCTTCTAATAGTTTCAGCCGAAGTCTCTAATATAATTTATTTAAGGTCAAAATTTTAAATTACAAAAATACCCCTACTAAAAAAAGATTCTGAACGACCGAAAAAATACAGGAAAATTTTCAAAAATATATAAAAATATCTAATGACCTTACATAATAATTTAACTAAAAAATAACAACTACAACCTTAAATATTAAAAAGATACTCTCTTTATCTCTTTTAATGGCTTTTTGATCCCATTACAAACTGAACTAAACTGCTAACCAATTTTAATTCTAAGACATGAATAACAATTACTCTAAGGCATGATTAAACGTGAACCTCACTCAGCCATCAGCACCGAGTTCCTATTAAGCAAGAGAGAATGCAAAGAGAAAAATCACAACCAATGCCATGCAACGAACAACTCATAACTGAGCAAATATACTCCAAATTAGTGAAAACACACCAAATCATAAGTAAAGAAAGGAGCCATTCACACAAAACAACAAGAAATTGAAACAGAAACCAAAGTGACAACCAATAACCAGAGGAGGGAACAATACACAGTGGAAGAAAATACCAAGTCACCAAAAAAGGAAAACAGAGAAAGCAAGGAATTTGAGAAGAAAACATAGAGGAAAGAGCTCACCTTGCAACCCTCAGCAGTGAAGAGAGCAGCCTCAGATCTGGCAACAATAAACCCCAGCCTACCTAATAAGGCAACAATCCGGGTCTCCTCCCAAGTCCCGATGCCATCAATTCCACGGCAACCCTATGGCATAGAGAGGCCAATATGAAATCGAACCCAACACTAATGTGGGCTGCCCCACATGACAAAATAACTTAAAAGAGGCCAAAACCCACTGCAAGCGCCGTCATAAAAAAAAACAGCATGTCAAGAGAACCAAACATAATATTCTCCTCAAACCCTCACTCTAAACTTTTCCCAAAAAGCCCATAAGCCCAAATGCATCCATGCTGCAGAGATGGTCTCAGCAACCTAACCGCAATCAAGAAGCGGGCAATATGGGAATTCCAAAGGAAAAATAAGAAAAAGGAGGCGAATATGCTTTCGCCACCCAACTTTAATCAAGAGAGATTGAAAGGTATTAAAAGCCATCTCAGAAGGTATGTCGTACACTACAGATTCATCATTAAGGTGTCATCAATGAGTAGCAAGAAAATGGTCTAGCATGAGGTCACCAACATTAAAAATAGGAAAGAGGGATATCTACGGTTAGATACCTATGGATTATATAAGAGGCAAAATGTCTGCAACAAGTTAACAATGAAGTTTTTAGATTCAAACTTGTAACTGGCATAACTTGCTTTATATTGTAGCTGGAGTTTTGAGAACCGTGTTAGATATCGAGCACATAAAAAATTATAGGATAGACATGGAAGAAAAACACAAAAACACAATGTTATATGTGGTTCAACCAAACCGGTCAGCATCTTATAGAGCTTGAGAGAGGTGTCACTTTCAATCTTGGGTACAAAAGAGTAATCACACACCCAACCCTATTTTCTGTGATTCAAGTATTAAATTGAGCACTCACCCCATTGTAGATGGAATTTATGATTGTCATTTTGGTTTCTAATTGAGCATTGAGCACTCACCCAGAAATTGAAACAGAAATTTTGGTGAAATTTATCACACTTTGTTAAGTATTGCTCTCGGCCTTGATCTTTAAAAGAGGTGAATTGAGTTTTATTTACTCCTCACTCTCTCCTTCCTCTGGTTATGGAGTCTACATTCTTTTTCTCCTCCAAGAAACTTTATGCATTATAATGCCTTTTATAGCCTCTCATTATTCTAATTAATCCTTGGAAAAGTCATTCAGTCATAGCCCTGGACATGAGTTTGAAGAGATCCGAAAATATCACAATATTGGAGTTCTAATTGAACTCATAATTTTACTCCATATTTATATGTATCCTTTAATTGGTAATTTATTAGCCTAACTTGACTCTCTTTTTTGCTTGGAAATAAGGCATAACCTCAACAAAACTCCATCTTGACTTGTTTTCAAACCTTTACACCTTAGAATTGTTTTTGAGCGCTTGTTACTTTGTCCTTATTTCTTTGGTGGATTTTCCTTGTTTCTTTCTCCTTAGGGGCCTAGGGCCCATCACGACTAACGACACATGTTTACGTCAACATGAACCTATCAACCATTGGTATTGATCTTCTGACATTTTTCTACCTCAACCACGAGTCTCATTCTGTGTAACATTTCAATGATACTCACATTTAACCACAGAGTTTTATTGATCAATTGAAAGTGGAGAATATGTTTTTTTATCCCTTTTTTTGAGAGAGAGTAGGTAGTTGTTGATTGGTTTATGATGGATTAAATGCAAATAGTCTTTTGAAGTCATCAACAGTATGAAACTTTGATTTATTCTTACCCTTTGAGATTAATCAAATCCCTTTGAGATTAATCGAATTTTCCATGGCAGATCTCTATGTCATCTCACTTCATGTAGATACTTTCCAAGGTTAAGGAATATTAAAGGCTGTGGTCTTATTACATGAGCTGCCCTACCTAATATCCACTCTTAGAACTCTAACGATAGCATCGGTATTTCTGCAGGCTGCGGCTATCGCATGTAGGATTCTTTGAACTCTAGAAATAGGATATTGACGTGATATTGAGTCTATAATAACATCAAAATTAAGCAACAATACACATCATTTAGGGGGGGGGGGGGGGGGGGGGGGAATACCATGCAGTACTTGAGAATTCATTATTTCTAAAAAAAAAGATATTCTGGACGCAACATCCATCAAAATTAATTTACATAAATTTAAATAAATATCATCAAACTTCATCTGCATTGAGTTACTTTCGAGTAAATTTTTTGGGTCTTGTATTGATAACAACAATTAGATTAGGTTTACTTTAAGTATTGGTGAGTAGATAATTAGATTCATGTCATAGATATTTGGAGTCTTAATAGGGTTTTGGTTGTCAAGACCTTTATTGAGTTGTATGCTATATTGCACAGACATGGCAATGCTGAAATGGACACGACACGTGGGCTTGTGGCAAACTCTTAAAAAAACACACGACACGTGTGTCTGATACGTGTGTCAGGCACGTTTTGGACACGATACGGCTCCATATTAGAAGTATCTGTGCTACATAGGTTGTATGTGACCGTTATTCTTCATGAGTCTTTCCGGCAATTAGATTGCAGGTTCTCAACACCGACGCAAGAAATGAACTTCTCAAGGCTATGTGAATTGGCCATAGGTTTTTGATATCAATATTAGAAATAATCGGTTGTTTCATCTCAATCGAATTGGCCTTATTAGTATTGTCTTGATCGGACACTTACATTTCAGTGTCACAGGATATTTCAAACCATGGAAGTTCTTAATGTTCCGTGATGCCTTATCTTTATTCTCGCTCCCACTAAACTTTGAACTTTCAACTGATACGGAGCTTATTCTCATCTCTACTCGCATCACTACGACATAGGTTAGTAGCCATCACAAAGCTTAGAAATTTTTTCTTATTTATTTATTCCCATGAAAATTCTTAATTTATTGTACATCTCTCTTTGCTCTCTCTTCCTTCTCTGTTCTATGATGACTTATCTTTATTCTTGCTCCCACTAAACTTTGGACTTTCAACTAATACGGAGCTTATTCTTATCTCTATTGTAGCATCGTTACCTAGTTCCGTAGCCATCACAAGGCTTAGAAATTTATTATTATTTATTTATTTCTGCTTTCTAATCCGAACCCAATCCCTATCCCCACCCAATAGAGTCAGGAATGGTCAATTCAAACTAATAAGAATTAGACTCCATCCATCAAATCCCTAATCGAGCTCCCTCGGTATAGGTCACTTTCCTTGCTTTAAAAAAAAGAACAGAAGAAAAAGGATATGTGAGTCTTACCATGTCTGATACTGATGCCGACACTTGTGAATCTGTCACTTTCTTTTGTCTTTGTATTTTTACATATGGATTATCCATTTTGGCAAAATATATTACAGTTTTATATCTTTGTGCAATCACACATGCGAGCGCAGACGTATGCAACAAACACACGCTGAGAACTAGTGGTTGGATTTCGAAGAATCATCATGTCTGATGCTCCTTGTCCATATCAGCATCTGAAAACCTTGCCTTTGCTTGTAAACTGATGAGTTGTCTCTACTCCTACTTTGAGCAAGTTATTAGGCTTGGTGGATCAGGTTGGACGTTGGGTTGGATTGTTGTTGCTGGGTTTGGGTCCCAAGGAATAATATTATGAGCAAACTAATATGTCACTTGTACAGTCATCTATACCGATACTAGTTTAAAGAAGGCTTTACAAGAGGGAAGAAAAGTTTGCAGTTCAAGAACAAGGTAATCCGGTGTCTGTCTTATTTTACTCTGGGTAGTTTATGCATAAAATCACTACTTTGTACCATAAGATGCTTTTTCCACCCCATTCTTAGCCATTAGTATTTCTTATTGATAGTTTCACTAACAATGAAGATATTGCCTTTCTAGAAGTATCTAAGTACTTGGTATTATATATTTTGACATAGAACTAAGACATAGTTAAATAATTTTAATGCTGCCATAGGGATTTTGAAAGGTGCCTTATGAAATTGCGAGGAAATCCAATAGAATAATAGGTTCTTGTTATGAAAGTACCTGAGCTAGCGAGTGCTTTGAGAACGCGCTGATTGATCTTTGGAGCTCTCGTGGGGAGAGGCTGTCATCTCCCCCTCTGTTACTCTTTTCCTTTCCCTACTTTCTTCTCCACTCTTACTACCCTTAATATCTTCTTTACTCTCTTCCTCCCCCTACTGTTGAAGATGACTAGTTCTCTGACCTCCCCACGATGTGTGCATTGAAAGCTACGGGGTTTGATATATCCACCCATAGAAACATATGATCCAATGATCTGCGTACCCAGTGGAATGTCAAAAGTCCACAGTGATGGAATTGTTTTCTTCGTCTTCAGACAATGGTTCAGAGATTCAAGTCCCAGGATGAACGTCACAAAGTTTTTGTTGTGCAAGGTTTGCGGTGAGATGTCGTTAGTTCTTGGCGCGTGTTTTTTGATTTTCTAGTGCCATTCTTTGGTGTGGTTTTTTGATTGCTATCCTATATTGGTTCTCGGTGGCCTACACTCCTCTCGATGGCGTGTTTATGTTAGAATACACTTTCAAGACGAGACATAAAGTTGTCGATCTTACCTCAGTTCTAGGACATATGGCATATGATCGTCCTAATTAAGCTCATCTTTCGTTAGTTAACTTGCTATTTATTGTACTCCTTTTGTATTTTAGGCTTAATTTATTAAAATAATAGTGGTGGCCTATATGCGTATGGACCTAACTGTATGATCCTATTCTTTTGTATTTTCAGTAGGGCCTAATTGTGTAAAGTTTAGACTACCTAAGTTTGACATGGTCACGATGGGGGAAGAACCACAAGAAAGGGATAATTGGATAAAAAAACACTAGAAAATATCAACCTGGGGTTACCCAAAAAATATTTGAGATCTCTCCCTAGGGCATCACAACCAAAAGCACGCTGGCTACATAAAAGCTTAAACAAGTATTTTTAATCATACACATCAACCTTCAATAACAAAGCAGCCTTGGCCTTATATAGGCCTATAACAACATGATAATTACTACCACTAATGTGGGACTAAGATAAGATAAACCAACCAACTAAAATAAAATAAAATAAAATGATCCAACCAAGTAAAACAAACTAACCTACTAGATGTCCACATCATTCCCCTCGGGGTAGAGAAAACTAGATCCTGTTGAGTGTAAATCTCATCGGCTCTCAATTGGGCCGTGGTGGTGGTCGTGGACCCAACAGATGTGCATAAAGACTGAACCAAGGTGGTGGGAGTGGAACTGACTTCTGTGATCGATCTGTTGTAGACGATGGTATACCCAGAAATAGCAAATTTAGTCAAGTCATCTCCACTGAAAGTCAGGGTAATACGAGGATCTCTTGGGATATCTAACTTGTAGATACTGCTAATGATATAACATTAGTATGGCTAATAGAAATCTGAAAAAATTCCAGAGAGAACTTCAAATACCCACTAAAAGTAGAAATACCAGAACTAACTTGATGTACCATAGTAAGAAACTTTAATGATTGACTGGAAGAGGAGAAAATAGGAATAGATTCAACCTCTGTTTCTCGACTCTCTAGATTTTCCTCATGATCTCTTCAGGTGTGTGAATTAGAATCCACTAACACATCCATAACATCACTGCTATCCGCAGAAAACACATGACTCAATAATAATCAGTGTATCAGAATTGACTAATGATTCTCAACGATGTCAAAAATCTCAAAATGAATGTGGACATCCCAACAACTTTCGAATCGTTAACATTATCACTAGGCACAAAATTAACATGTTGACTCTTCGAGGGTACTGGTAATCATAATGTCCATATTTCTCACATTTTAAACAGTGCTCTCAAGTTTAGGCACTATCCCCTTGAAAGTCAAGTCTATTTTTAGAGCAAAAGCAAAAGCATCTTTAATAGAGTCTACACCATAGGAGCTGGTGATCATCGCACACCTAATATCAGACCTTAAACTTGAGACAAAGTTGGTTATGGTCTGGGAACAATGCTCTCTCACATCACATGTTAAGTCATCAAATCTGGCTATGTAATCTCTAATGGATAAATCATCTTGACGAAGGTTATGTAATTTATCTAAGAGAATGACTATAGCCTTCCTGACATTCATAATTATTGGGACCATCATGTGCCTTTGTGTTTTGAGATTGTATCATTTCTCGAAGTTTAATTATATGATTAAGCTTATCTAACGTGTCAGTTAGTTTGTTATCTTGATTACTCATATTGGATTTTTTTGTTATCACACATGCACCACGCTACGACACAGATGCAAAATCAAACAAGCAAGCAGATGCAGTGTAAAATCCTAACACAAATAAGTTAAATGCGTACACTTAATGAGAAAAATTAGAATACCCTATAGTTCAACTTCTAAATGCAACAAATACAGTTCTACAAATAATCAGAATAACATACAATGATGCAAATACTAGATAGAAGCAAGTACAATTCAACTATAATTTACTGTAATCCACTAGTAGAGTAAGTTACTGGCAATTGACAATTCAGAAGCAAATTTTACCTAAGGGAGTAAATCGTTCACGCCCGAAGAGGATTCCTCTAAGTTTCCTCGAAGAAATGTTCACAATTGCGGGCTGAAAATCACACAAACTCTGGGGACAACAGTAGTGTGAGCTGGGAGAACATTGCCTCGAAAATCGCGTGATTGAGGCCTGAAACGGGCTCGGAACTGCCTGCATAGCTTCTGTTGACTAACTGGGACTGGGTTGACCGAGTCGGAACTGAGTTGGCTCAATCTGCTGAGTCGGACTGAGTTGGCTCAATCAGGTTGGACGCAAGTGAAGTGAGTCGGATTGGGTCGATTTACTGGCAGAGGGACAGGTTGGTGGGAGCAGATTCAGACCCGACTGGATATGAACCCGTTTGATAGCGGGTTAACTTAAACCCGATAGAGTTTAAATCGGATCCCTTGATTCAAATGAATTTCAGCCTGTAGTTGTTAACCTTTCTTCTCCCTATCGACAACTAGGGTTGAGACGACGGTTGTCTAAGTAGGCAGCAATGGTGGCGAGAAGAGGCAGGGAGCTGTCGGCGCTAAGAGGAGGTCGTGGAGGACGGTAGACGAGGAAGTTGGGTCGTCGGGCAACTGACTGAGCTCGTGAGGGTGAACAGTGACGCAACGAGGAGGTCGAGCACAAACAGTGAAGGGGTGGCCGAGTGGTGGGTGCTGTCGAAGGTCCGTCAGGGTCAGTTCGTTGGCGAGATCAAGTTCTGATCTCGAGACGACGGCGGCGTGCAATGGTGGGCTTGGAGATCTAGTGTAAGGCGGCAGTAGTGTTCGCGAATCTGCAAGGCGGCGTATGCGGTGGTGGCGTGGTGTGGTCGGCAGCGTAAGGGAGACGGTGATGAGGACGGAGAGCTCTGGTGCTGGGCTCGGCGTTGACGTGGTGCGAGATCTTAAGAATGGTGAGTTCTGAGATCAGAGAGGCGGTGGAGAGACGATGGGGTGGGTTGCGTGGGTGTGGCGGTGATGCATGCGGAGGAGGGGAAGACGAAGAGAGGGTTAGGTTTTGGGTTAGGAGAGAAGGGGGGAGATGAAGATGAACAGTACGATTTAGGAATTTTCGGGGATTTTCATGTTTTTTTTAGAGGAAGATGCAGTGCCGGCGGCTAGGGTTTTTTTTTCAAAACTAAAATCAAAGACTAGATGAAAAAGTGGAAAAGCCTAGATTTAGGTTTTTGTACTGGCTAAGGCTTGTGGGAACATGGTGGAGGCTAGGATTTTGTGGGAGTTAGGGTTTTGTGAAAACTTGGTGGAGGCTAGAGTTCTGTGAAAGGTAAAGGAAAGAGCAGGATTTAGCTCTGATACCAAACTGATGGAGAAAAACAACAAGAAAGGGACATTTGGATTAAAAAACACTAGAAAAACTCAACTCAGGGTTTATTATCAAAGAAATATTTGGGACTTTCTCTCTAGAACATCTCACCTAAAAGCACACTGGCTACACAATAACTTAAACAAGCATTTTTAATCATACTCATCAACCTTCAATGACAAAGCAGTTTTTGGTCTTAGATAGGCCTATAATAACATGATAACCCCTACCACCAATGTAGGACTAAAGATAAACCAACCAACTGCAATAACCAATTAAAACAAAATAAGATAAAATGACCCAACTAAGTAAACAAACTAATCCACTAGATGTCCCCATCAGTTCCTTTTGTGTAGAAGGCGTATATGATCTTGCACTCTTCTCTATCTAGGGCTTTTCAGTATGAATAAAAGAGGGGGGGGGGGGGGGATCCTTCTTGTTCCTTGCAATAACTAGACAAATATTACTTTGTTTTTATTTTATTTTGAGAATTTTGTTTAGTGTTATAATAGCTCTAGGAAGAACAGGGTGTCAGATCTGGATTCCATTGCCTAGCCTAGCCACCTAGGCGGCAACAAGGCAAAAACCCTTCTCCCTTCTTCTCTGATACGATAAAACAAACATGGGGATCTTACCAATGCTGCCATCATCATTGGAGTGTTGCACTGCTGTTGATGTCTGATGATCTCATTAGAGCGTTTGCTTTATTCCTGCCACACCACAGAGATAGAAAGAGGAAAGGAAATGAGTTAGGCCGAAGCCATAATTCATTCAAGGGAAGCAGGAAAATGAGTTGGGGCTTGCTTCACTCGCCCCTAACTCATTTCCTCCACTCTTTCTCTCTATGCAGGGCAGCAGGGAGGCTCCAATGAGGCTATGGGGTGTCCATGACAGTGGCACAACACTTCAATAACGGCCATGACACAAATAAGCCTCTTTCTTCTTCTTCTTTTATTTTTTACTTTTCTGAACTTACAGTGCTTAATTACAATGCGAGATGTCTCAGTTGAAGCGGCCTGGGTGCCGCCTCTGCCTAGTCAGGCACCCGAGTCACTTTCTAAAGCACCATTTTTTATTGTCTTCAATCCTCATACTTCACTTATAAATCTGCTTCTGTTACTCATGCCCCCCTTTAAGATGTGAGCATGGCATTGTGGAATTCTGACGTGTTTATAGCTAATTGCTAAGAGTGGTGTACCATGTAGAGCGCAATTAATATATGCTTAGTTGCACATATTTGGAATGTATCTTCAGTAATCGTTCATGTTAGCGGACATCTGGATATCTCTTATCCATTATTGATGTGTATTTTTTTGATCTTGTTCTTGCTTCTTGTTTATGCCTACAATTTGTAAGGCATCAGTTATCATATCATGTTTATAGCTCATTGCTAAGAATGGTGTAGCATAGAAAAGCAATTAGTATATGCTTATATGGAATGTGTCTACAGTACACTATTCATGTTAACTTTCATCTTGGTCTCTACTTTATATTATTGATGCATAATTTTTCAATCATGTTCTTGCTTATTTATGCTTGCAATTTGTAAGGCATCAGATATCATATCATCATTTTTCTTGTGAATTCAACAGGTCATTTTGCGGTGGGGTCTGCAGCGAGGAACTAGTGTTTTGCCGTGTAGCCTGAAGCCTGAAAGAATTCGTGGGAACATTGAAATTTTCAGCTGGTCGCTCTCAGAAGAGGAGCTGAACAGGATGAATAGAATTGAACCACAGGTATGCCTCTTCGGGAATTGGCCTTCAAACACATCTGAAAGCGGTTTCCACCCTGGAAGTGGTCCTCTTCAGGCTGTTCATGAGATGGAAGATGACATCGATTGTAATTCTTGATTTGGAGTTTTTCTTGTGCGACCGGGGGGTCAATTCGAACATGTTATCATGTAAATGGTGGGAAACCGCTAAATATTTATCGCGATTGTGTATCCATATCATGTAGGATCTGTACGTTCTTGCGTAAAAACTTCACAGTATAGTAGCATCTAAACAGTTGTGGATTAAACTCTCTTTTTCTTTGCTCTGAGTCACTAGTGGCTTAGTTTGTTATCTAGCTGGATTGATTCTTTTCACAGTATAAATACAAATTTATTGTGGTTATTGCTGTATTTTGTTGAGAGATTGTGATGATTCCTTTTGAGACTCATCTTGCATAAGAACTTTTGTGGCAACCACTGAGGAATGACTTTTCTTCAATATTTGTTATCTTCATGCTCTAACGCAATAGCTTATATTTCTGTTTGCATATCAGTATATTTGACTTGGTGTGTTCAAATTTTCACATATAATTATCCTACTTATCGATACATGCATAAATATTCAGGCAATCAAACTTTTTGGTGTGTTTGTTTCCATATGATAAAAGGGAGTGCGACTCAGATAACCTTCAGGTTGTCACTATAATCTCTCGAGTCCTTCAAGTTCCCCTCTGCAATCAGAACTCTGAAGAAGACTCATTCACCTTTTTTTTTTTTTTTTTTAAATTTCTATTTTTATACCATGCGTATTCTGCAGCAATCTTAGTCAAATGAATCTGGTGAATTAACATAAACAACGCGAACGCTAGCAGCTTATCTAATTAGATTTAGCCAGCTCTTATTAGTTGTTAACTGCACCATAACTAAAGAACAAATGAAGTAGTTGGTCTTGTGTCATAGACAAGGATTGCCCATAGATTAGGTTACTAGTTTTGACAATAAAGTCAGTGAGCTCCTAACAATCCTAGAGTGATGCTGATTCAAGATTGATCCTCTGAACACTTATAGGATGCCAGGTAGGGAAGTCGATTCTGATGAGTACTAGAGAGCTTTGTGTGATCAGTGATCTGATTAATCGCGACAATTCCAGGTTCTGGAGATATTTGATGAGATCTGAACCCAATACCTACGAATTGAACGGCTTTAAACCGAGGCAGGGGCCCGCTGCTTGATTTTAGACAACCATTTATCTTCTTCCTCCCACTATCTTGACTTTGAATAAAAGAGAGGAGAAATCAATTTTTATGAGGAAGAGATTGAACTATGGAAAACAGTACATATTTTGTGCATCTTTCTCGCACCTGTTGTATTTTCTTTGTTGTCACTTTCTGTTCAAACAGGGGTTTGTTGCATTAAATCCTAGTAAAATCTTTCTCTATGTTTAAAAGATTGGTCATGCTTTGTCTGTTTTGAAGACCTTTGCACAAACCAAAAGAATTAAAATTAGACTTTTTTCTGATTTGCCCCACAATTGATTTCTTTGACTGCTTTGTCTCGTGCAGAAATGAGAACTAAATTTGATCTCTCTTTTCAGACCTCAAGGAAGTTCATGCATCTGTGAGACTGACAGACTGGATTAAATTAGGTGAACCGTGGGTCTGAGAACAGGTCTACTGACCCCAATAATTAATTGCTCTCAGTTTTGTTACTATATCCTAATACTGTTATAATAAGACATAAGAAGCCTCAGAGGAGATGCAGCAATTTTTTTATTGAGAAGAGAAGAGAACAGAAGAAAAGGGAGAGAGGGAATGCAATGAATAAATCAACTTCCTTTGCTTCATTTGCTCGATAGTAGTACATTTACCGCGGCATGTTATTCTTAATCATACACATGACACGCGTGGAGCTGGTATCCACTGATGTGAGAGGGATAACACTGAACTCAGAGAGCATGTGATACTATTCCGACACATGTCTGATACGCGTGCGGACGCAACGCAACTTTATGACAGGGTCTCAGTTATTGCTCCCTTTTATCCACTTCTTACTTTGGCCTTTGTATCAACCACTGCTTGGTAAAAAAAAAGTTGCAACTATAAGACCATGATATCAACAATATCACACGGCAAGTTTTCTTGCTATTTGGTCATATGCAAAAAGGATTGGCACTAGAGAGAAAATTACGAGTGAAATTACCTGTCAATGAAATGCAATTAAGGAGTTTAAGCAAGTAACAAAGAGAAAATTATCTTTTCTGCAAACACTTTCTACGTTATTGACTTTCCAATTGGAACCAAACACATTATTAGACAAAAGAAGTTGACCATTTTGATACTCGTTGGCAGTATGTAATAATACAAACATTATATATGCTTCGAAGAAGGAACCAATGTAAGCTGTCATGTTGAGAGATTACTATCACAACATTACAGAAAATTAAGTGCATACTTCATCATAAAAATCTTAAAACAACACATTTCTCTCTTGGTATCTGTTGAGCAAATTGGTAGGTGCAATAATGCTACTGATAATTCTGCAAATCCATTCATCCAAGTTTTCCTGAACCAATACTTATTAAAAGATTAAAACAATGGGGACCTATTAGTGATAGAAAAAACATCAGTATCCATGAAAATCTCAACTTCTTTATGAGCAGACAAATGTTGCATTAAACGGTGACTGGCCGAGATTAGCCTCAGTTTTCAACCATTCTAACGATGTCATCACTGTCATGGACAGAAATAATTGTAGGCCCTCAAACTATGCAAGATTCAGAATTTGATAAAGAAAAATATTTCTGCAGAACTGAACCTGAAATAAAATTTTTTTTTTTTTTTTTTTGAGTAAAAAAACCTGAAATAAAAGGTTAGGGGACACTATTCTGCATTCATGAAGCTAAAAAAAAAAATAAGGCATGTAAATATAATAATTTTTTCATAGCAAATACGATCACAATATCTTAATGCGTACAAGGTGACTTTTGTATATACTCATAGCATATAATCAGACTTTCAAGCTCTGACTGTTCTCCACAACTGCGAGGAACTAGTGGCAAATTAAATTCTTTGACATTAGTTATCACACAGGTCATATAGGTTCTACACTTGTACGATGCATTCAGATTGTAAGCTACGGACCATTCCCGTCTTACTCTCTAGTTTCTCCTCTTTCAATTTTTCTGCAAAAGAAGAAAAAAGAAACGAACGTGTGTTGACATCATTTTTCAATAGGAAGTTCCTAATCACATGCTTTTTATGGAAGATACCTTTCTTTCAAGTCTCCAAACTTGGCCAACTTTCGTTTAATTTGACCTGAATTACATTACAACTCAGGAATGCAGGTACACCGTTCTATCACCACTTTCTCTAGAATTCACCTCCATCGACATGGAGAACCACTGATTCCTGTTCTCCATCACTACACTATAATCCTGCATACCTAATTAATAATGCAGAAATCTTAGGAACTGGAGGTACTAACAAATACCAAATGTCAGTATTTTTAATATGTTCTACATTTCTTAAAAGTTCACAATTATATTATCTGAATCTCCTATTCAAACCAAGGTTTCAAATCTTGATACCTGTATTGGTACCAGTTGTAGGTTTTTGATATCAAAATAGGCAAATATCAGAATTACTAGCCCTATCATCTCAATCATATTGGCAATATCAGAATTTTCTCGGTTGCATCAACATATCATCTGATATTTCAAATCTTGATTCAAACCAACTTCAGGATTTCAGATGTAGAGCTCATAGGAATGCAGGTTCACTGATCAATTTAGTCATCACTTTCTCAACCAATTACCTCCATTGCCATAGAGAACCACTGGTTCCTGTTATCCACCACTGCATAGATTCCTAATCAAGAATGCAGAAATCTTAGGGATCGGAGGTACTAATAAATTTACATCATCATTTTAATAAGTTCTACATTCGTTTAAAAATTCACAATTATATACTATAATATAATTAACATAATTTGTTCTAACAATACTATTCAAACCAACCACTGGATTTCTGATGTAGAGGTCATAGGAATGCAGGTTCACAAACCATTCTAATTATCTCTCTCCACGCATTCAGCTCCATCGCCATGGAGAATCACTGATTCCTATTCTCCACCACAGCAGTACTACAATCTTAAGAATGCAGAAATTTTAGGAATCAGGTAATAATGATTTACATTGTCATTAGGTTTAATATGCTTTATGCTGTGTTTTAAAAATTCAGAGCTATTAAGATGTTCTTGGTAACGAACTCTATATTGTAAGAAACAGATACATTGACATGCATGTTTCTGAATCACAACTCAAAATAATCTTACCTATGGGGACTTCACAACTGGAGCATTTGTGAATAAAGCTAGATACTCCAATTCAGGTAATTGCCAACTTAGGTAAAGAATTAGAAACTATGTTGCACAAGCACCAGACAAAGAGACATGGCTTCATGTATACACATAAAAAACATAAGATACAATATGTGATGGCGAAAATAAAATAACATCACATATATAAAGAATTAGGATAAGGCACACATAATCTCAAGGTTCATAATAACAAATAGTATGTATGCAATTTAATATAAACTCTAAATTCCTAATTCTATAAACCATGAAAACTAAAAATCAAGACTGGATATGTGCACGTATCCAACAAGCATCTACCAAGAATTTTACATGTGTCAGTGCAGACGCGTGTCAGAAACTAACTGTATCAGCAGCCTCCAATGCATCTTGATGCAACAAAGCTTAGAAGTGTTTCAAACACAAATAAAATATGTGGCCTTATATTCTGAGAAAGGCTGAACATAACTATTAAGTTTGGCAACTTTTGAGTGAAGAATAAAGACACAGATAAAGCATCAAATAAAAGATCTCTCTTAGAGAAATGCATGATTGTACATGTCAGTATATCTGTATTTATATTTAGCATGGAGTATGCAGTCAATTCTTACTATAGCGAGAGGTAATGTACTGGTTTCTATTACAAGTGATGTAAAACTTTGGTATTAATCATAAGAAGTGTAAAACAACTTACAGCTTATCAAGACGTATATTATGGCCTGTTATAATTGCATCTTCTCTATAGTAACAGAGAATATGCAAAGATATGTACATCTGGATCTCCCTCCCCAAGAAATGGTAATGGGAGCATCCCCTCAAGGCTTGCACTGCTCCAACATTCTTCCTCCCACGGCCAGATGCGGGTAAATCCTGAGGGGGGTGTATGTCAACTAGTCTCTTATTAGTTGGCCATCAAGGCCAATGTTGTCAAGCCAAGTAACTAATTGATGGGTAAATGGCCTCAGCTTCGGCGAGTTGCTCAAGCAAAGGACAGCAATATCAAGCATCTTGATCATCTGACGATCATTCTCCTTATCATAGATAAATGGATCAAACACCTCAGCTTCCCTTTTCTCCTTCTTCATCTGAACCACCCATGAGATCAGGTCCCTGGACCCTTTTGGCTTTGACATATCTACAGGCCTCTTCCCAGTGAGCAGCTCCAAAAGAACAACACCAAAGCTATAAACATCCCCTTTAAAAGTAGCAACAGAAGACTGGCCATACTCGGGAGGGATGTATCCCAAGGTACCAACCAGGTCAGTCGTCACATGAGTGTCATAAGGAAGGACTAGCCTTGCGAGCCCGAAATCTGCCAGGTGAGCCTCAAAGTTTTCATCGAGGAGTATATTGCTCGACTTGATGTCACGGTGAAGTATATGGGGCTGACAAGATAGGTGCAAGTAAGCCAATCCCCTCGCTGAACCTTGAGCTATCCGGAGCCTCGTTTCCCAATCCAGTGCTGATCCTTGTTCAAACTTCTCATGAAGCCAGTAGTCCAAGCTTCCATTCTCCATGTATGAGTAAATTAAGAGCCTGTCATTCCGAATCTTGCAGTAACCTTGTAGAAGAACAAGATTTTGGTGCTGAGCTCTGGAAAGGGTTTCAACCTCAGCATGGAATTCCCTCTCCATCTGCCCGTAGTCACCCGAAAGCCTCTTTATAGCAACCTTCCTCCCATCTGGAAAAGTCGCTTTGTAGACCAAACCAAATCCCCCACATCCAATGATATTCGCTTGGGAAAATTGTCCGTGGCTTTCATGATATCATCAATAGATATCTCTTTGTTGTCCTTGTTCTGAAAAGAAGAACTAATTTAGACCCAGCGGATTCTAAATGCCCATTTGTGCTGCCCTCCTCCTTTGCAGTATCTTCTTGTATTCTTGAATGAGTTCTCGACACAATCAAATAAACAATAGCAAGCAGAAGAGCGTCCCGAGCCCAATCCCAAATGCCATCCCAACAATGACCCCTTTGTTCTTTCTTCTTCTTGCCACCTGAATAGGAACATTAGCAGTACAAGGGGATGGCAAGCGAGGATCACAGAGGCCCGGTTCCCCTCAAAGTCAGCACCTGAGAAAGTCGAGAATTGCCCTCCTGATGGGATTGTCCCAACCAAATTATTGTAAGACACATCGAAACTAGATAGAAAATTGAGTTTGATCAGTGACACTGGAATGCTTTCACTGAGGTTGTTATGCGACAAATTCAAGGTTTCTAAGCTCGACATGTTTGACAGCTCATTCGGTATGGCTCCCGAGAGCCTATTCTTGCTTAAATCCAACACATGGAGCATTCTCAGATTCCCAAACCCTGGCAAGATTGGCCCAACAAGCATATTACTACAAAGTATCACAGATGGTGGGAAGCTGCTCACCTGTTTGTATTGCAATCCTTTAGCAGTAGTGTTTCTTTTGATGAAGAACGGGAAGTTCTGAATCGAAGCCTCTTGCGATGAGTTATCAGAAGAAATAAGTCCCTTCATCCGTGTCAAGCTAATAGGGATTTCTCCAGAGAGCGAATTGTTAGAGAGATCCAAGTAGAAGAGATGCTCAAGATTTCCTATCCAAGACGGAATTGTTCCTTCCAACTGATTCCATGACAAATCCAATACCTTCAATTTAGTAGAATTGATCAACCAAGCTGGGACTGATCCTGAAAGTCCACAGTTGGGAATTACAAGAACTTCCATGTTTAGAAATCCTTGAATCCCATCCCATGGCATCTTCTCACCGCCGAAGAAATTTCTTGTAAGGACTAAATTGGTAAGGTTTGGACAGTGTTGCAGGGTCTCCAATGCCGAAGAAATGTTGGACAAGCTGTTCTTTGAGAGGGAGAGATCCGATAGCAAAACAAGGTTCTTGAAACCACTGGGGATTTCTCCAGTAAGGCTATTCTTGGCCAAATTCAGGGTCTTCAGTTTTGAACAGCTAGAGAGGTCAGAAGGAATAGTGCCAGTGAAGGAATTCGAACCGAGATCAAGAATGCTCAGCTGAGCCAAGGCAGTGAAATTGAGAGTAATATTTCCACTCAGAGAATTGTTCCTCAAATTAAGTACTTTAAGTGCAGACAAATCAGATAAGGATGAAGGTAAAGGACCCTGGAAACTATTAGACTGAGCAGAAAATGACTCTAACTTCTTGAGACTATTGAACACATTCGGAATAATTCCTAAAAAGCTATTGAGAGAAAGATCCAATTGAGCAAGGTTAGAGAGATTACTGATTGCAGCACTCAACCTCCCTGAGAGCCGATTGCAATTGACAGACAACCTTGTCAAAGATGAGAGCTTGAACAAATCCTCGGGCAAGTTGCCCGTGATCTCATTCATGTCGAGGGAGAGCTCAGTCAGCGAGCTGCAGTTTCCGAAGCCGGAAGGGAACTCACCGGAGAACAAATTCATTGAAAACAAGAGCACTCGAATTGCAGCCCAATCAGTGCAGATGCTGGTATTGATGCCACCAGTGAACAGATTCAAACTGACATCAAAGCTGCTCAATTTCGACGATCCCACAAGCACTGGGTGGCTGCCATTGAACAAGTTGCAAGAAATGTTGAAGAACTGAATCGAAGGGAGGTCGGAATCCGACGGGATTGCGCCCGAGAGCTCGTTCATGCTGAGATCGAGCCGCTGCAATTGGCGAAGACCAAACAATCGCTTGGGAACGAGACCAGAAAGAGAATTGGATGAGAGATTGATCCACCTCACTTGATCCAAGCCAGCCAAGGAATCAGAGATGGACCCTTTCAAGCTCATGTTGTAGAGAACCAACCCAATTACTCTCCCTCCGACGTCGCAGGAAACTCCCGCCCAATTGCAGCAGCCTGAGGTGTTGAGGTTCCAGCTTGGGATTGTAGAATTGAGACCATTCAGGAAGCCTTGCAATGAATTGAGATCGTTTGGGTTGCAGGAGTGGATTTGTGAGTAAACAGAATAAGTTTGAAGGAGAAAGAAGAAGAGAAAGCACAAAAGAATTCCCCTGTTTCTCATTTTGAGCTGAGACCCAGATGCTATAATGAGGTGATGGATTCAATAAAGGAAGTTTTTTCAGAGAGAGAATCTACAGTCGGCAGAGCCCGTCAGAGCTCGGGAGGTCTCTTCTAAAAACAAGTTGAGAACCCAGAGAATTGACAGCAGAAGAAGAAAGAGAAGTAGAAGTTGACAAGGAGGGATTTTTAAGAGTTAGAATCTACAAAAGAGCAACCCATTTGAGATTCCCAAGAGATTTTGAGGAGGTATCATGAAAGCAAGTGTAGATTGTAGAACCAAGAAGATAAACAGAAGAAGAAGAAGAAGGAGAAGAAGGAGAAGTAACAGCAGAAGAGAGAAGCCTTTTGAGAGAGCGAGAGAGAGAGAGTTAGGTTTTGACTCTGCTGCCCTCCCCCACTCTCCCTCCCCCCCTCGCTCTCTCTCTCCAGATTTAAAATATTTTAATTTGATTTTTAAATTTTGTTTTGATAACTAATAAATGGAAATTGTGTTTGAATGCAGGTAGTTTGAAATTTGACGGTTGGAAAGATTTTGAGAGAGGATAAGCGGAGAGAGGAGGAGGGTGACCGGGAGTAGGCGGTTAAACAGAGAGCGGAGGCGGCGATGGTGACCGGTGTTGGGGGTTAAAGTCAACGGCCAAAAGCGGTCGACAAGCGCACGGGGTGCTCCCCCTCAACTTTATATATATATATATATATTATATATATATATATATATTATATATATATTATATATATATATATATATGCGCTATATACGGATCGTCCACACGCCGCGCCGTTTTGGGCATCCGAATGCGACCGCGCAGAACGAGACCAACGTTTTTGCACATATACCCTCTGCTTTTTCATATTTCGAGTAGATGTATTGTTCAAAATTTTGCAAGAATTTTACAATTGTTTGGTTTTTTTTTTTTTACTAGATAAATCACTTTACTCAAAAGTTTGATTGGATAGTACTGTAGACTAACAAAGTAAAAGAGAATCATTTAATCTCAATATTTTTATAAAAAAATATATTAAACTTCTAAGAGTGTAATTAGTATAATTGTCATAGTATAAAAATTTGTACTGAAAATAAACCAAGAGTTCTCAGCAACAAAATTTTATCAATTCCTATTATTTGAGAGAAAATAGAGAGATAAAACTTGAATGTTTTCTTTAGAGATAAATTTAAATATTTTTTGACCAAACTACTTGAGAGACTCTTCTACTAAACTATTCAAGTGATTCATCTTGTTCTACTTAACATAAGAACATATATGGACAAAAATTATTGAATTTGAGAAATTTTTAGTTATATTTTAAATATCGTCTTTTTGTTCTCTATGTTAAACAACCTTTCACTTTACAATTATTAGATGGAAGAGTTAGTCCTCAAAACACATAATTTTTCTCTCCACAAACATTAAATGAACAAATGTGAATCATTTATTAAGATAAGGGATAATGAGGTTTGGTAAGTGGGACAAACTTTGACTTTGTTTCCTGTAAAACAATTATCTTCACCCATAAAATCGAGGGTCTAATGAATTGTGAGACAAATTTGCAAATTGAAACTCTAGAGGAATGCTAAAAGGCCACATTTAGATGGCCTATGCACAAAAAAGGCTCTCAATAATAAGAAAATAATAAATATTTTCACGGGGTAGTTAAGGCGGAAAAAGAGGCCGCGGGTGGGCCCTACACCTACGCTACACCGCCTTAAGTTAGTTTTGACTTTTGCAAAAAAGACACATTCCGCCATGAAACCGTGAACCTTTTGTTTGTCAGGCGTGACATCACGTCACGTGTCATCTTGTCATCTGCGGTTACGATTCGTCCGTGTTCTGTGGTAGTACGGGATCAGGTCCGGATCTGCATGCAGCCGGAGGTCAGCTTCCAAGTACTGTTCCGGATCGGATGTGGGCTCTGGATACCTAAACAGGGTGCTAGGTAGTTGGTGGTTTAAGAATCTTCCACCTGTCCCCGAATTTGAATTTGCTGAGAAAATATGTTATCTGGAATTTCAGGGACTGTTTGGTCAGGAGTGGAAGTGAGGAAGTAGTAATAGTTCTCTTTGAAACTTGAGAATTTGTTAGTAAGTTTTTCGGTGTTTGAATGTTACCGAGAAGTATGGCTTTATTCTTTTTCGATGTTTAGATGGTAATGTGGAAGTGAAAGTAGAAAATTGACTATAAAATTGACAGTAAAATAATATTAAAATAAAAATTAATTATAAAAATTTGGAATGTAATTAGATTGCAAATGAGATTTACATGACTACAAATTTAACTTTTTTGAACTACAACTTATTACAAATGAGATTTACATACCACAGTATCACCTTGGAAGTAGGGAAATGGTTGTGTAAAAGAGATGTGTAAAAGAAAAAGTAAAAAGAAAAGGTTTTCCTATTTTTTTCTTTTCTGGTATTTGAACGGACAATGAAAGTGGAAAATGAGGCCTTCCATCTCGTAACTTTCTCACTTCCTTGTGCATCCAAACATCCCCTCAATGGAAAATCAAAGGGCCCTGTAGTCGGTCTTTCACAGGCGTTCTCACGTTTGGCATAAGCACATTTTAATATTCTTGATAATAGTAGATTCTCGTTAGAGCACGTTCTCTAATTTCATAAAAGTTTAGTTTGAAGTGCGATAAACAATGCTATTTCAATTTGGTGGGAATCTTATAAAAAGGCGTAATTTTTATTATAAAAAAACTACACTCTTTGCCGTATGTTCTCATCTTTTTTTTTTCCTTTTGCATTGCCATCGTGATGACACCGTTGCTGACTAGTGATATCATTTGTGCATCACCATAAAATCACTATTGTTATTTTGTCATTGCTGGTGAAACATCATACTACCTATCACCATTGCTGGCATTATAGACACTTCAATCATCGCCACTCTTGCTATATTTTCTTTCAAATTAAGGTAGTAATGGTACCTGAAATCCAATAACCTAGTCTAATTTTTAGAAAAATCATGTTCAATCTAAATTTTAGACTCAGATAATACATAGAATATTAGCTTAATTAGATTAATATGGAAATACTCTATAGATTCATATCAGAATTAGATTTTAGATTTAGAATAGAAATCCAAATTTTAATCTGAAATTTTTTTGGGGTCAGACCGAATTTGAATCCAATATACCTATTAGATCCATTCTTATTTATTTATACCTATTAGATTTGAATTCAGATTAAGATAAATCATTCTCGTATTGATTACATAAATCCTATCTGTTGCTACTAATGTCATTATTATCAATATATTGCTACCATCTTTATGGTTTTTGTTGTCACTACCATGACTATTGTTGTTTTTGTCATCATTGTTGTATTCTCTTGTTTAGCAAAATAAAATTAGTTGAGAAAAAATTTACTTAAAATTTTCATTTTGAATTCTGATATATTAAATACGGGATATTATATTGTTGCAATATATCATATATAAGACGCGATTATACAATACTTTTAAAAAATTAATTCTATAATAATTTAAAAAATCTATTGCTCAGAAGCAAGATCAATAAGATGTATTGTTAAAAATGGAGATAAATATAGTGTTTACCACGTTCAATTAAGTCATCATCTGATTGGTATTATATACAAGTACTATTATGCCGCAGTAGTAAAAACTCTTATAGTGTGCAACAGATATAGATTTATATCTCGTTCTAACACAGACTATGATGTAGTCTCATAAAATAAAAAATAAAAAAAGAGAGAAAAGAAAGATATTCTAATTCACAACTTAATGATATGACATAAATAAAAACTATTTCCAGAGCTTCAATAGTTAGATAGAATTTTTTTAACATATAATTAGATTAGATAGTTTTTATAGAAATTTCATTTCTATTAAATGATTATAAACAAATTGGTGTTGTATGTGAAATTACCTAGAGGGGGGGTGAATAGGTGATAAGGCTAATCTAATGAACTAAATGCGGAATTTAAAAACTAATTGCAACTACACTTAATGTAACCACGAGTGTAGCCGAATTTCCAGTGAAGGTCTCTGGACTAACTCCTCTTAATTCCTCTGAATAAGAGTTGAGGCGCTATATGAAACTCTGATGGTTAAGCACAAGTGAGGCACACACAATCAACCCAAGCATATAATATATGATATGACAATATGAATGATGCAAGGCACAAATAAAAGAGAGAGAGAGAATAAGAGTCAATGGATCAAACGCAAACAATAAGATTTGTTTCGAGGTTCGAGCACCAAGCTCACGTCCCCGCCTTCACCGAGAAGGATTTCCAATCCACTAGGAGTACCGAACTCCTGTCTCAACCAATACAACCTCCACCGAGGCAATACAAATGGTCTACCGAAGACCGGAGTACCAAACTCCACCAATACAACCAAATCCACCTCACCAAGAGGGATACAAGCACTAACTCCAACTCCACCTCACCAGAGGGAGTAAACCACAACCTCAACCTCTACCAAAGAGGGAGTCAACCACAACCCAAATCAACCTCTACCAAAGAGGATATCACAAAGCAAAGGGTTTACAACTTGGTGGTTACAAAGACCAAAACTATCTCTTTTCCCACAAAAACAAAGATTCTATAGAATAGGATAGAATGATATAGCTCAAGTGAAAATAAAGTGTTTTTGGAAATCAAAACAACTAAGAAAAACACTTGGGAAAATAAAGAGATAGATATAGAAATAGAGATCAAAAAACCAATTCCCAAATACTCTTCTTTTCTTTGAATTTTCCAACACTTTAAACAAGAAGGATAGATCTTTTGAACCAAGAATGCTTCTGAAAAACTTGCACTTTAAACACTTAAAAAATCTGAAAAATTCTCTCCAAATAAAACTTCTCTTTTCTTTAAAAAAAACAACAAGTAATGGCGATTTTTTCTTTGTATTTTTCTTATCATTAACAATGGACCAATGCCCACTATTTATAGGGATTTGCCATGAGAAAATCATCATATAGGCTAGGTAAATAGGTCAGGAATTAGCCTCCAAAATTTCAGAAAAAGCTGACTCAAAAATCCCAATCAAATCAGAAATCAGGAAAATAGCCGTTGGGGCTGCTGGCAGCTGTCGGTCGACCGGCTCGGTCGACCGACAGTCAGAACTGGCAGCTAGCCGTTAGACTCGATCGACCGGCCCCGGTCGACCGGGGATTTCCAGAGAGCAGAAGCTCTCTGCGGTCGACCGGGTCGGTCGACCGTCCCACCAGCCAACAGGCGCGCACATTCTGTGCACGTCGGTCGACTGATTCCTAGCTCGGTCGACCGGTTCCGGTCGACCAGCAGAAGCCAGAACAGGGATTTCAGGACTTGAAAACTTGGTTTTTATAACCTGTAAAATCTCATAAAAACTCTAAAAATCCACAAAAATAGTTTTATCATAATATATTGAAATACAAACTTGTGTGAAAAATTTCAACTCAAATATCAATCTTTTTGAACCATTTTTGTGACTTACAAATTTTGCCGAAAACCAAAAATCGTATTTTTCAAAACTTGAATTTTTGAATTGAAAATACGCTTTGTCCAAAATTCATCCAAATACAAAAACATAATACTTAAACACTTTGAAGCATGTTGCATATGGACATAAGTCTAATATACATGAAACATATATATATCCATGTTTTGACAATAAATTCGAAAATAAGTTTTGTTAAAACACAAAACCTAAAACACATGAATAGACATATTAAAAACTAAGTTTTGTCTAAGTCTATGAAGCATACATGTATATAGAACAATTCTAATATACATAAAATCAAGTAAACTTGTTTTGATATAATATCTATTCATGAAGACCAATATCGGTTAAACCAAAACCGAAAACCAATATCCAAAACATAAAACGTGTGCGTGTTGTGAACTTGAGCATATCACACTATCTAGTCTTTACAATGGATCTAAACACAAAACTAAACTATGTACCGAAGTCTTCTTGACGAACTCCGTCTTCAAGCCGACTTGATCCAAACCGTGATTCACCGAGCTTGACTCCACCGAGTGCTATATATGATCTTGATGCTCGGGCTCTTGAATCACCATGTGAGAAGCTCCAAAACTTTTTTGTTGAAGCTAATCACCTACTAATATCTTGGTTAAAGATCTGAAACTAATCATCACAAAATTTTAGTAAACATAATTACATAAGTTAATCATCATCAAAACTAGAGTGAAAGGCCTCTGGGCCAACAATCTCCCCCTTTTTGATGATGACAAAACTCATGGAGTTATATATGCATGGATTAAAGTTAAGCTTCAAAGAATCTCCCCCTTAACTCATGCATGGCAATAAACAATAAATATATGCAAGAAATACTAAATATGAATATGTATCAATCATGCATAAAACAAATAAATTTGAAAAACATGCTCTTGATACCAATTTAAAAAGGTAAAACTTTATTACTAATAAAACATGCTTTGATACTAAAACAAATTATTTCTCCTTTTATAAACATAAAACATGTATACAAAACATGCATATAATCTCAAAGTTTTCTCCCCATTTTTGTCAATCATCACAAAGGGGTGAAAGAAAGCAAAACAATGTTCTCCCTTTTTGTCTTAAAACAAAACGATATCAATAAGGGGTACAATCAAATATGATACCAATTAAAAATAATGTGTCAATGAAGTGCATATTGATACCAATTGAAGGTGAACATAAAATCGTTTTAAGAAATGCCTACCAATTGAAAGTAAATGAGGCATTAAAACAAATTTTGATCAACATTTTATATCAAAATGAAACATAAACCAATTGATAAGTAACAAATGAAATCTTGATACCAATAGAAAGTATTATTCTTTTTAAAGCATATGATGCCAAATTGAAATTATTATTCCCTATAATCATATGATACCAAATTAAAAATCAATATAAATTTTTTTAATCATTTTCTATCATAAGTAAGGGAGTGGAATACAAAACCAATGGTAAACAAAGTACCAATTGAAAGATGAAATACAAGATTTTTTCCCCTTTATGAAATACCAACTAAAACGAAGCATAAGCTTGTATTAGCATACCAATTGAAAAATAAAACATGATAGACATTAAATTCAAACTTTAGCATAAACAAATTTGTGATATTTTTGAGCACAAGTAAAACATATATATGTATGAAAATTTAGATACCAATCGAAATTGATACTATTTGAAGAGTATGCATACATAAGAATATATATGAGTATACAATAAATGTCAATATTGATACCAATTGAAAGAATCTAATGATACTAATTGAAACAACAATAATATCAAGTGTATATCTCATATTACCTACCACCCATTCATGCACATGTTTAAAATGATTTTCAATATGAACATACAAGGCATGGTCTCCCAACCAACCGCCCGTAAAGGGTAGGGTTTCACAAAATAGATTTAAAAATATAGTATAGTTTAAAAAACTCTATCATAACGAAGAATACCGCAACTAGTTAAATGAAAAATCTTGAAAACTAGTACAAAATCCTTCAAGTAAGGAATAAAACAAAATTATATTTCATGAAAAACATGTAAATCACATGGTCACTGAACACTCAAAGTCCATAAAACATATATTGTCTCATGAAACAAAACATGAGTAACACCTAATATGAGTGTACAAGTGTAATGTGAATTACATAATCATGAAATTAGGCAATTAAGCTCAAATTCCTTAAACATGAAATCATCAAAACGATTTAATCTTCAAGGCATATGTATGTCTTATACAAACTAAAGTATACATACATATCCAAATATAGACGAGTCCACAAATGTATATGCATGAAGGCACGTGGCTCAAAGGATGTATATACATAATCAATAGTTTGGACAAGATGGACATATACATGAAGTTAAACATAATAAACATAAAAATATGGATAAAATAGGAATACAAGTCAAATGCATGAATCATCAAAACTAGACTATACTAGCACATCTAATGGGTACAAATAAGCGTTCAAGCACAAACATATAAAAATTTATTTGTGGCCCACTATATGTACATGTTATAAATCCTAATTTTAATGAAAACTAACATCCAAACGAGTAATCAAAACATGAAGCATAAAACGATACATAAATCAACATGATAAACATAATACGATCATTATGTAAATCCACATGCTATTAGACCTATGATATACATAATAGCTAACAATGGTGAGAACACAATATATGGGTCCATATAATCATGGGTGATCTCAAATGCTATATATGCATGTCAATGATCTAATAATCATGACTTTAACATAATAATCTACAAACATGCTAAAACTCAATAATGTGGAAAGCATATAAACAATAAATGAGGAGTAAGAGACTGTTACCAAAACCATGAGGCAACTCTCCATGTCTCTAAAACACGATGGTCTTTCCACCACCCTCCCCTTGAAAGTGATGCATCTAAAAAAGTCTTCTTTATGCTCGGAACGCATCCACTTCAAGGCACCATAACTCTCACGTCATGCGAGAGCCCACACCTACATCAAATACAATAGGGGTGATCTTTGGTACCCACACTCTTTTGGGTCCATGGGGGTTAGCACCTTTCCTAACCCAAACAAATTTAGTTGCTAAATTTACATCATGTATCTTATCATAGCAAAATTTAGTAAGGTGGCCCTTACGTCCACAATGTGTACAAGTGTACACATGAGCATACATGTGATGGGTGTGACCGTGAGGAGCATGTGTACGCCGTGTATGGTGTGCATGCATAGATGGAATTTGTTTCTTGCGAAAGATGGATTTCCAAGCGTGTATGGTTCTTCTTGCACAATGGCTCAAAGTGGAGCGCAAACAATCCATATTCTTCTTTATCAATTTTATATTATTTTCAATATTAGAAGAAGTGGAGCATGCAATAGGTAATTTAGGTGAAACTACACTAGCATAGCAAACATGTGAATCAATATTAATTTTTAAAGATTCATTTTTCTTTAAACAATCTTCTAAATCCTTTGAAATAGAAGCATTTTTTGTTTTTAAAGAATCATCTTCTTTTAAAACAAAATCAACTTTTGAAGACAATTTTTCATGTTTCTTCAATATTATTACAATCATTTTTAGATTTCAAAAATTCATTTTCCTTTAGGGCAAGGTCTATTTTAGATTTCAATGAATTCCTTTTCATTAGAAATCTCTACTTTATCTTGCAAAACTAAATCTAGTTTTGAACATAAATCCTTATTTTCTTCTTTTAGTTCAAAACTCTCTCTTTTTTTCAAAAGATTATATTTTTCTAATAATTTTTCACATACAATGGATAGTTCTACATTCAAGGCATTGGCATCAATATTCTCATCACATGAAGAACTAGCATCATCACTATCTAATTGAGTTTCTGAGTATATCTCAACGGAGTCATTCCCTGGGACCATATAGCATTGTTGCTCGGATTCTCCACTAGATTCATCCTCCGGTTGGATTGGCAATTGAAGCTTGGAGGAGGTCAATGTGTTTCACACTGCAAAGGCGGAATCACAGTTAGAAACAAGCATAAGATATTCTTTATTAAGCGTGCTTCTAAGTGCCTCAAGGGCTTGTGCATTGGCATCTATATGCTTGCTATTATTAGAGTAGGATTTCTTGGTAATAGCAAGGTAAACATGCAAGCCTAGGGTTTTTAAATACATGGACATCCTAAATTTTCACATATCAACGTTAGAGACATCAAACATGGGAGGTGACAAGAAATCCATGAGTGTGTGTAAACAATATACGTGTACAAATGCAAATGATAGATTAGCTAACTAAGATCACACTCCTAGGTGGTTAAACCTAATATCAGGAGCGTAAGCTCTGATACCAATTGAAATCACCTAGAGAGGGGGTGAATAGGTGATAAGGCTAATCTAATGAACTAAATGCGAAATTTAAAAACTAATTGCAATTACACTTAATGCAACCAACGAGTGTAGCTGAATTCCCGGTGAAGGGCTCTGGACTAACTCCTCTTGATTCCTCTGAATAAGAGTGAGGCGCTATATGAAACCCTCGTGGTTAAGCACAAGTGAGGCACACACAATCAACCCAAGCATATAATATTGATATGACAATATGAATGATGCAAGGCACAAATAAAAGAGAGAGAGAGTAAGAGTCAATGGATCAAACGCAAACAATAAGATTTGTTTCGAGGTTCGAGCACCGAGCTCTACGTCCCCGCCTTCACCGAGAAGGATTTCCAATCCACTAGGAGTACCGAACTCCTGTCTCAACCAATACAACCTCCACCGAGGCAATACAAATGGTCTACCGAAGACCGGAGTACCAAACTCCACCAATACAACCAAATCCACCTCACCAGAGGGATACAAGCACCAACTCCAACTCCACCTCACCAAGAGGGAGTAAACCACAACCTCAACCTCTACCAAAGAGGGAGTCAACCCACAACCCAAATCAACCTCTACCAAAGAGGGATATCACAAAGCAAAGGGTTTACAACTTGGTGGTTACAAAGACCACAAACTATCTCTTTTCCCACAAAAACAAAAGATCCTATAGAATAGGATAGAATGATATAGCTCAAGTGAAATAAAGTGTTTTGAAAATCAAACAACTAAGAAAAACTTGGAAAAATAAAGAGATAGATATAGAATAGAGATCAAAAAATCAATTCCCAAATACTCTTCTTTCTTTGAATTTTTCAACACTTTAAACAAGAAAGGATAGATCTTTTGAACCAAGAATGCTTCTGAAAAACTTGCACTTTAAACCTTAAAAAGATCTAAAAAATTCTCTCCAAAACAAAACTTATCTTTTCATTAAAAAACAAACAAGTAATGGCGATTTTTTCTTGTATTTTTCTTATCATTAACAATGGACCATGCCCACTATTTATAGGGATTTGCCATGAGAAAATCATCATATAGGCTAGGTAAATAGGTAAGGAATTAGCCTCCAAAATTTCAGAAAAAGCTGACTCAAAATCCCAATCAAATCAGAAATAAGGAAAATAGCGTTGTGGCTGCTGGCGGCTGTCGGTCGACCGGCTCGATCGACCGGCA